>WEIV01019641.1:10546-79069 GCA_013390005.1 Calyptomena viridis | reverse complement strand
AATTTGGAAAAGAAAATTGCAGATATTTTTATTTTGAAAATTAAACTTATCGACGGACTCATGACTGAACAACGTATTGATAAGGAAAGAATGTTTTTCCTCATCAAAAATAAAACTATATGCTTAAATACTTAAATACTATATGCTTAAATACATACCTATACCTCTACATTTCACGCATACCTATACTTTTGATATCAACTCCTCTGAATCCTGTAGTTCCTATTTATTCCTAACACTTAAGAAATAGTGCACAGAAATAGTGAGTTTATTGAACGTATCTTTAAAACATATGGTGAAATGCTTTCAGTTGCAGGCAATTACATAGTTCTGTGACAAATGATGAGCTGTACTGTTGTCATAATGCAAAAAATCTTTCCCATTGGCTTCCCCTATTGCTGCAGTAGAAGGAGTCACAATATTACTCTTATGCAGAAATCTGGGCAATGACATCTTATTGACTTAATGCCTAATCTAAAACCTAATGAGGTAAAAGGACTATTTCCTTCGACTCCAGTAGTCACTGGAGTCTCATGGCTCATTCTAACAGTTCTCCTGTACTGAGATAATCAGCTGCAAATAGAAAGCCTAAAAAATAGTTTGTATCTTAGTTACATGGAGTTTTACCAGTTTTTATTCTACCCAACTCACCCCTCTATCAGAAGACCAAACCTCTTTTTCTCTGATGTAAAAAAAATGTGAAAATTTTGTGGGTACAAGAGATGGGTAAAATGTGTTTTTCTTAGTTTATTTGGCTTTTAGATAATCTTGATGCATGAGTCGTAGAGGAGAGGAAGCTGCCATTCATGTCAATACTCAAAGAAAGAAAGAGGAGAAGAAAATCTGGATGCATAAATCTTTTCTTAAGGGGAAGTTGCCAGATTGAACAAAAATCAGGATTCTTTTTCCTTCTGGAAGAGATTATAACATACTAAAGTTTAATCTGCTAGTTTGCTTTCCTAGGTATAGGTTAGGTTAGTCTGTATATTACTTACTATTGCATTTTGACATGCCTCAGACACTGCATTGGAAACCATACTCATTTGGAACAGCTATAGGTTACATGACTTGGCTTCTGAGGCAGTTTACTACCACCCAGCAGTTGCTCCAAAGGAAATGTGGGCAAAACTTGCTCTACCATGATCTGGCAATGTCATCCTGTTATTTTCCTGTTTTTTAATACTGAAACTTCTTACCTATAGAAACCTTTCTCATTAGAATGTGAAAAACAGTGACTGAATAAATGTCCAAAGACTCCACCCTCCAGAAAAGTAAAAATGCTAATGTCACAAAACAGACCTCATTACAACTGGCTGGAAAAAAATTAAGCAAAGCTTCCAGCTGAAAATGGTTGACATTTTAGAGTATGAAGTAAAACTTACATAGAAAGAGACTAATTCCCGGTAATAGAGTCTCAAAATCTTACCATATTCACACTGAAAAAATGTTTTCAACAAATGGATTAATTTTATTTCTATTTCTGTGCATTTTAAGCTCAAATAACTAATAGCATCATAGTTTCAAAATATTTTAAAAAGAAGATTTTCTTGTTTACTTGGGATTATGTGATTAGACCAGAGGAACCACCTATTTATGCTAAATGGAATAATAAACTACTTCTGCAACACGCTATGAACAAGAATCCATTTATACCATGCTGAATACAACTTCTCTGCAGACTTAGATGTCTGTGATGGGAGTTTTAATTTATTCTAAAAGCAACATTAAAATAAAGGAGGGGAAAAAAACTTGCACACAGGACACTGTGGAGCTGGTTCACACTTTACATTTGCCCACTAGCAATAATCCCAAAGGAAGAAAAACATACTTTGCCATGATTGCAATAAGCACAACATATTTTCATTATTGAGAGAAGATTAAATGGTGACATGATTTTGTTCTGTAAAAATGTAGAGTTGGAGGAGATTTCTAATCAGAGAGGTCTTTTTATTCTTGCAGAGAGGTAATGAGACTTCAGTGGCTGGAAGCTTAGGCTAGTTATGTTCTGATTAGAAATAAACACTAGATTTTTTAGCACTAAAGGTCATTAGCCAGTCACATGTATTGCCAAAGGATGTGCTTGACAGTGTCTCGTTGTTTGAAATCAAGTTTGTGTCGCCTTTGGAAAGAGAGATTATGGTTCATGCACAAGGTATTAGTTCTGATGCAACAATTATTGGGTGAAAATTTGTATTTTGTGTCACAAGATAATGATGACAGTGGATTTGGACCACAAAAACTGAATTATTGACAATCAGGTGATTTCCTTGTTGTGAAAGACTTAGATCAAATAGTCAGATTCATGGGTACCTCAGTATTGTGAATATTAGATATGCAACCTGAATGTTATTAATGTGATATAGGAAAATTTTGACCAACAGTCCCTGCATTCATTCTGACTAAGTACATGCAGTATCTTAAAGATTATTTATTTGTACAAAGATACGAATGTCATTTAGTGCCTTGTTTAAGCCAACTCTACATTTCTAATTTGTTATCATAAAACAATATCCTAACTCCAAATAAATTAATGGTGCCAGATTTTCACTTAAACTGTACCCTCTTAGTATTATAGAGTAGGTGTAGCTATCCTTCACACTAATGACATTCTGAAAATAATTTCATGTTTATCAGATATAATAAAGCTATGTTCTGAAAAATATTAATTCAGCAACAAAAAACCTTGTCATCAGTGCACAGCTTTGATTTACTGTCATTCTTCAGGGAACTTCACATTACACAATATTACTCCACTATCCTCTTTTCTAAGCACTCCCTGTGACTACACAAAGCACAGGACATGCCGCATTTTCCTTCTTCTTCACTGTAAACGTTGGATAAATCGTTATAATTTATATTTGATATCTTTTATCTTATTTATTAATCCATAGCAGTTTCAAAAAAATTAAAAGTTCAGATGAGTAATTTATATAAATATCTTCCTTCATCTTCTTTGACAGTCTACATATGCATTCTGAAATATAATGGTAAGTTGATTTTTTTTCATTTTTGCAGGCTGAGGGGATTTTTTATTTATTATACGAAATATTATGTGGTTTTCACCAATATAATATGTCTCAGATTTCAAATATTTTGCTGCTTAAAAATTGTTAAAGAAAGAATATTTTTATATGTTACAATACATATACAATACATGTACACATCACAGTTCATGAGCAACACAATACTTTTCACTAGTCTGTATTACAAGTGTCAGGCTATCAACCTGGCGAGAAGATTGAATATGTCACTTTTTGGTTTAGGACATGTGTAGCTCATCTAAAGAAACAGGATGTTTAGTTTTGCTTCTGAAATTTATCTTGTTTCAGCTACTAAAAAGGAGTTGCCATCAGTGGTTAACCTGGGCAAACGATGAATTGAAATGTAACACAAGAGAGTAATAGTTACAGAGTGCTGCCTTTAGACCTAGGCAGCAGGTGACCTGTACAGCCTCCTCGTGTCTTTTTTTTTTTCCTCTGCGGGATTTTGTCCGAACAACCTATCTCTGCAATGTTGCCTTCCTCACCTGTCTGGAGGCTTCCTTGCAGCCTTTTTCAGCAGCCTGAGTGAAGACACAGCCAGGCCACATCAGAGCTGGATGACTGGTCTCGGCAGCCAACCCTGCCATCTGCCCTTCCTGAATATTGGGGGAAGGAGCTTACAGCAGGACCTGAGAGGGCTGAAGGATGAATATGAGTTTAGTATCTGTGGCAATATCCATTACTGGTTTTTATGGCCCGACCTCTTTCATTAAAAAATACTGAGACTCCTATGTTCTTTTCCAGGCTTCTGCAATTAGTTACTTTTAAAGACAAACAAATAGGATAAATTGGGCTTTCTTCTGAACCATTACAGATTTTTTTAGGTATAGGTAATTTTTTAGCTCTAGATAAATTTTAAAATGTCAGTCAAATGACAGATATGTATCCAAGACAGGTGCACATCTTCTAATAAGATGCTGTTTGACCTAATTTTCTTCCATGTGCTTGTGCAGCACATAAAGAGGCAAGACCTATGAACTTCATGTTTGCTAGATGGAGCACTAAGTCATGGAAAGTTAAGTATCAAAGAACAGAAGAGAAATCTTCAACAGAGCAAGTAGATAAATGTCACAGAATCACAGAGTGGATTATGTTGGAAGGGACCACAGTGAGTCATCTGATCCAACCTCCCTACTCAGTCAGGGTCATCTTAGAGTACATTGCACAGGATTGTATCCAGAAAATTCCTCAATATCTCCAGTGAGGGAGACTCCACAACATCTCTGGGTAATCTGTTCTAATGCTTGGTCACCTGCACAGCAAAGTTCTTCATATTCAGATGAAACTAACTGTGCATCAGTTTCTGCCCATTGCCTGTGCTCCCAGTCCACTGTCTCTGTCAAACATTTCTCAGTTAAACAGAAAGAGAGGTTAAATATTTTTCACTGATGACAGGCTGTAGCACTGAAGGAAATATTGAAGTCTTTGAAGCTTTTCATTTCAAGATGAACTTACAGCATTTTCTAATTTTATTTACCCACAGTCTAGGTTGAGTAAAAAAAAAAAAAAATAGAGATGGAAAAGAAAATTTTCATAGTGTGTTTAATATCTCCTTATTCATACATAGTGTTATATATATAATACATGAACACGATGGCTTATCTCCCTTATAACATTCATCTTCACCTGTGAGGAGAGAAATAATAAGTCACTGGTGACTATTGCACTTGACTTATCCCTCCACATTAGAGAAGATAAATGCCAATAGAAAGATCAAGTCTTTTGTATTCTTTTCTAGGGGATAAGGAATTTATCATAGAGATATTGGAATTTATCTTGATCAGATACAGATGATTTCATCACGGTAATGAGGGAATCCTTATTGCATGCAGACAACGTCTATGTTTTGAGGGTAGTTTCATTTTTTATATACTGTATAGTGTATAAAAGAGACTTCTGCTTTTAATTCAATGCAAGCTGGAGCTCTCAATTCCTACTGAACTCCACTGGGGAGGAATTATTTGCTTAAGAGGGAAAAGGAACAGAAACGAATGAATGGGGAGGAAAGAAAATATAAGATTTTATGTAAAAGAAAGTCAGTAGGTATACAACTAAGGCATTTGTTGTCACGCACATAAAATGCAGCATGTCATTTTAAATTGCATACTTCCCAACTCTTGCTAATTTAGCACCATTTTAATACAGTTTTTATGCATAAAGCTAATATCTATTGTAGATATAACTGCAGCAGAACAGCTTTTCGAGGTATTGCATTTGAAAAATATCAGCAAACTTTCCATCAGAGTAATATTTCATTGGTTCTTGTTATAACCTCTCTGTTATAAGAACTGTTACAAAGAACTTCCTTCTTTATTTCCTTTTCATTTTCAGTAACAAAGGCATTATCACCAAAAACATAGGTACTGTTTCTAGATACATTGCTGTGGCTTTGTTCACTGCACTGAGATCAGGAAGAACTGAATTAATTCAGTCCCTAAAAAAATGTCCTGATGACATTCTGGAAAAGGAGTTTCTTCAGCATTTGATCAGAGAGATCACAGTCCTGTTCTTCAGAGGTGTTCATGGTCAAAACCGTTTTGGGAACAAGCCCCTTACACTTCAGCTGCCATAATAATCTCTTTGGGCTGAGAGATACCTACAAAAATTACAGTGAAACTTCACCTACAGAAACCATGAGGTGGGGCATGAGGTTAATTAGAAGGAAATCAGATAGTACTGGAATACTGTAAAAGGAATACAGTAAAACACATGGCAATGTTGTGACTGTATGTAGTGAACTACATTACATTTGTTGATACTGGCTAGGCTGTTCATAAGGAAATTTCAATCTATCAAAAAAACTCCAGGCTCATATTGCAGACAATCTGATTTTTTAAAGGTTCATATTATAGATTTTTGAAGTATCAGTATTGCCTAGTGTTGCAATATAGAAAATTTTGCAGTGATATGCCCTGTTGTTGTGCATCATGATGCTATATCTCAGAAATCACAGCCCCACAAAACCTCCTCACTTGCCTTTTTTTATTTATGGAAACTACATGGACACCAAATATCTTCAAAAAGCAAGGATTTCAAAGGATCAGGAACTTGGAAGCAATTTTAAAACTGATGTTTCATGGACTAAATAGGTAGAACTGTAAATACTCAAACTGGTATTTTAAAAAGGGAGAACCTTTCATTTCAAGAACTCAGTTTAATAAATGTGTTCATCAACATAGTTTAGGAAACATTTCCACCTTTGTATTATACAAATATTCCTAAATTATTGTAACAATAAACAATAAGTTCATCAATGAGTTGCTCTGTATCATATAGATATCCCTTTCTGTGTTTAAATATTTCATATAAGTGTCATAAAGTTATTGTAAGGAATATGTGAATTCTTCTGTGTATGTTATCTAAATAAATATTTTCTGTATACTTTTAAGTTCATATTTGTGTTGAGACTAATATACTGCAACCTTGAGCACAGTGGGAGCTATGAGAATCAGGGGAGCCATCAACCAGGCTGATTAGACTGCCCACTGAGCACAAGTGATATCAAAACAAGCAAGCTTTGGCCAGCATTACAAGCAGAATGCAGCAGGAACTGCAGGCATACTATACAAAGTGGGATGCTGTTGTCATTTCTAAAATAGCAAGATGTTGCAAAAATGGACCAATCACCCCAAAATGTAGTCCTGAGTGATCAGTTGTTCTCGTGGGAATGATGGGACACTGCTAGTGGAATTGAAAACTAAATCAGAGCCTTCACTGTTCACACAGTTAAGGATGTACATGTTTATATATACTCTGTCCACATATCTGTCAACATTACTATTCATGACTGCTCTGGCACCTTGGCATGCTGGTGATATTTCAGTGAAAGAAAGCAACATGGTTTTTTTTCCTTGGGAAAGAATCCTATCTGCATGTAAACAGATTTGCAAAAACTGAAGGAGTACATTTTCAAAGCATGACATGCAATTTTAGAATCATAGACAGGTCTCTAAATTGAGCTCTGTACAACTTCTGACTGAATCCTAAGGGAAACTTATAAATATTTTTATTTTTGTATCTACATATATATATATACATGCAGTGTTTTGCCTCTGGTGCTCCTGCCAATGAAGGAAACATTACAGATTTCTTAATCTCAGAGTCACAGGGTATTCTGGTTCGAAGGGACGCAAAAGGATCATCGAGTCCAACTCTTAAGAGGAGTTGGATCCTCTACAAGGATCAAACCTGTGACCTTGGCATTACTAGCACCACGCTCTAACCAACTCAGATGCCCTCAAAATGAGTGATCTACCAAAGCAGGAAGTGGTTTAAATGTCTTTTAAGAAAAAAATGGATTGCGGAATTTCATCAGCTCTTAAGTGGAAGTATCTTACCTCCTGTCTGTACTCTCCCCAGAGGATAGATACTTCAGCTTGAGAGCTTACAAAATTCTGCAATCTATTTTTTTCGTCTTAAAAGAGATTTAAACCACTTCCTCCTTTGGTAGATCACTCATTTTGAGGGCATCTTGTGCACATGAGGCTGAGGTTCTTTGTATTCACAAAAGGTATGAGGAGACTTTACAAGTGAGCCTTTCTACTAACAAGAGGCATGGACACTAAGCAACTGAATCACAGCAAATCTATAAATATGTGACTCCAAAGACTTTAAAAAAACCTGTTTGCTTTGTTTTGTTTTGAAATGTTTTGAGTTGCTTTGAGAAATGACAGACACGTCAGTTACTCTCTGGCTAGAAAAACTACCAAATTCCTTCATTGATGTCTCTGTCCCCATCCAGAAGCAGGTATTAGCAGTTGGTTACTAATTTCTCCTCAGTATAAAACTACTTAAAGTACCAACACGGTATAGCATGCAGTACAGTGTCCATCACTTTTTTGTGCCACTGGAGGAACATATTCAAGTCACCAGTTTGCTTATTTTAGACAGATACCATTTATTACCTCACTTTGATACATGAAGGTTTTTAAAAAGACCAGATAAGAAAAAAATGAAGTATGTAGGAGAATTATCCAAATATTGTAAATCTCCTTCCTTGAATAATACTTTTGTATCCCTCAGTTTGTGGGGGGTATCAGTGTTTACAATAAATAAATGCTTTTCACAACTTTCAAAAAAACTACTTTGATGAAGTTTGTTCTTATCCCTACAATAGACAATTATTTGTGTCAACTTACATATGAAATGAGAAAAATCTTTGACATGAAAACCAAATTTCAAAGAGGATGTCACTCGTCACTTGAAATTTTGGCAGTTTGGACTATAGACTTGTGAAATATGGAAATGGTTGCAACAATCAAACTGCTAACCACATCAGCTATCAGAATTGTCCTTCATGGGGCCTTAGTGGTATATCCAGCTAGAAGGAGATACAATTTCAATATAAATTTGTGTACTTGAAAACAGAAGACCACCATTAAAGAGAATTTTGTAGACTGCATGTGGGATCTATCAGACTCTTTTTGCCCTAAACCTGATTTCAGCTACTGGCCCCTTCAACAAAGAGGATCAAAGTACAACATGTTGTTTAAAATAATTTGATTCTGCTCAGCTGCAGGACAGGTCACTGCTCTCAGTAAGTTCCTCATTATAAACATCAGACTCCTAAACCTTCAGTCTTTAGTCAGAATTCAAGTGAAATATGGTCCACAGTAAATGATGGCACACCATGCTTTTCGAGTTTTACCATGCGGGTAAAACGTATGTACAGACTACATGATGTAGTTCTGCTACTGAAGACTCAGCAATCTTTGGTAAGTTCTTCCCATTTCTCCGTGTTACCATGATCCCACGGTGCTCCTCATAAGAAAACAGTTACTTTTCTTCAGTTTAACAGTGTTTGCTCACAGCCCAAAATGTTGCCTTTCATATTCTGAATATAAAACCATTCTGATGGATATATTTATGTTTTATGGAACCAAAATGTCAGTGGCCTTTGGTCCAAGTAATAAAATCAGCTCTTACACAGAAACAAAGAGTACTATTAAGGTTTTAAACATATCGTAAACTATCATGAGTCACTCAGTACATCATCTTCAGGTACAAGATCTTTTGGTCTGTTCTTACCAACATCCATCAATCAAAGTTTACAGCCTCACAAATTGCTTGGCCAACACTCAGTAGTAATATTTTAGCCATATCTAAACTGTAAATGCAATCCATAGAAAAAATGCAAGGTGAATGTCTGGTGTTTGATGTGTTTTGTCTTAATTTATCAAGACAATGAACACATTTCACTCTTTGTCAAAGTACCCACTTCTTGGATTTAGTTGTCTCAGGTGAATCCATATCTTTAGCTAAGGCTATTCTCTTATGTCTCCCTCTCACATGAAGATCATAACTGAAATTAGTCAAATGACATATTAATTCTTCTTCTTTTGTTTCATGAGTTTGTACATTCCAAATTTAGCAAATATCTTTTTCTTACAGTGCACTAGTGTAGTATAGTATAGTGGTTCATCTTGGTATTCTGAATCACAGAAAAGGCTTATGAAAATGAATTTGAAAATGAATTTTCTACCTTCCTTGGCCAGCATAGTTTCGAATTAGCCTGGTTACACTGACAAGACATTTCTAAAACAAATAAAAACAAACAAACAAACAATCAAACAAAAACAAACCAGAAAACCAAACAAAAAAACCCATCTTGTCCTTTATGGATGCATACATGACTGAACACTCTAATTTTATTTTATAACCATTATAAGGATCCAGATTCTGAATCGAAGAAAACATGCACAAGGTCAAGGGCAATGCATCAGAGGAGATGTTTTCTGCCATGTTTATGGCTCAGGTTCAAGGTTATTGGACTCTTTAGAAAGTTACTACTGTAATTAAAGGAATACTATCATGTCGAATGTACCAAACTGGAAATTGTCCCAGACTTCTAGTTTTTTTGGAGTAATTATTGAAACATTCCTTGTTCTGTAATAACTTGTAATGTAATTTTAATTTTAATTCATTAGTCAGAAGTATTCATTGCTTTTTTTCTCAACATCCTTATGCCAAACATGTATTCCTCTGTGATTTAGTATGTATGTTAATAAAAAAATCAGCATTGTTAATAACGAATCATCCCAGCACTGTCATATAATACATACACCATCAATTACTTTCATAGGAAAAGTGGACAATGCCCTTTAATAAGTTCCTCTGAAATAAAATAGCCTTTAAATTTGCTTATAAGTGTGATCAACATCAGAGCACAGGGTATTTCAAATTCTTCCTTTCAAGTCCCTAACTGAACACTCTCTTAACTTTTAGGGATAACCAAATAGCTAAAGTGGTACTTGGAATATTAAGTTCTTAGGTAAAGCTTAGGAGAATACTTTTGTTCTTAAAAAGTCAGTATATCTCAAATGTCTGTCTGCTTCAGATTTCAAGAGCAATCATTTGCTCTATGAAGACTGGTGTAAACAGACTTCTGTATTGGTGTTGCCCATGTTGTAATTAAATGACCTTCTCTTGTCCTTAAAATCATCTTGTTTCCAAGTAGTCCTTTTTTTTTACCTTGGATCCCCAAATTAACTTTTTGTTAGATATATAGGTTTGATAAAACATTATCGATAATCACTAATCTCCATGCTAAGACAAAAAAGATTAACCCTAGGAAAGAGTCTCAGTAATCCATACCTGATGAAAACTCTGAGGCGTGCAGGTATAAAAAGAGTAAGGCAGTTCTGCAGTGAATATAATCTCTAACCTACCCTAAAATAATCATATATAAAAAGTGTAAGTGGTCACATTGTGGTTTCTACTGTTAATATGTTGGGAATATTTATTTTAAAGTGGAGGGAAGTAGATGTGTGAAAAGGTAGATGATTTTTGATTTGTGATTCATCAAAAGGATATTTCAAAAGAAATGGGAGGCGGGGGAAGAAATCAATTTTATTTTTTTTAGAAATCTCTCCAAAAATAATAAATGTGTTTCTTTTGTGCCCTATGGGTCATCATAAGTTAGATTGGTTCGGGATAGAGCTAAAGTGGCCTGAAACTATGATTGCAGTTCATATGTTCCTCCTCAACTCAGCCAGCAGAGGAAAAAAAAAAAAGCTTTGTCTAGAAAGTGGTTAAGCACCTTCTTAATATTATATGTATGATTCATCAAAAGGACTGGCAAATTCAAAGCTAAAAGTCACCATTACTTCATCTGGCTTGATCTCCTGGCTAACTAGTTATTTTTCTGGATAGTAACAATGAAAATATGGTTGAAAATTTCAAAATCTCCGTAGAGCACCAAACAGTGGCTTTCTTATCTTGATGGGATATGTACTGACATTTTCAAGACTGTGATATATCTTAAGAAAATTTCTGTTAGTAACCTGTTAGAACTTGCACAATTATGAGCAAATTTCTAATGCTGTCAGCTTTCAAATGCTTCAGACTTTTATTTAGTTAAATATTATAAATAATTGGAATTTTAAACTGAATGGCATGCTAACTACTGTAATGTCATCTAATTTTGTCCAGGTTTTCAGAGAACATATACATCTCATAATTGGCTTATTACGATAAGTTGTTTCCAATAAAAATCGTGTGGACTACATACCATTTTAATAAAATGGAATTGATGTGAAAATAGTTTATTTAGAACAACTTATACTTAAAATAGTGGGATTAAAGTTTTTTAAAAATATATTTGAAAATACTTTCAGCTAGTTTTGCTCTTGTTTAACAAGATGTATAGGTGAAATGCTAAGCTACTAGGCAGCTTAGCAATTCTTTTTCCTGAAAAGAACATTTTCTCAATGAAAAGAACAGGTAGCAAAACAGTTCTCCATTTCTTAGAGTATACAAACTGTAAAAACCAAATATTTTACTAGGGATCCCTATGTGCAAATGAGGCTATTTGTAATGTATTTCATAAATGTTAATTTCCTTTGTAAGTCTCTCAGACTGATTAAGCACTGACTTTGGAGTGACTTATTGTATGCTTAAGTTAATTACATCCACAAATATTTGCAAAATCCCAGGAAGGGGTTTTACCCAATACTATTAGTAAAGGCAGCAGAATCTAACCCACTGTAAATTTTACTTAATTTTACTTACTAAAACTACATAGATTGTTTCTTTATTTTCTTTATATTTTATTGACAGGCAATGGTTAATAAGATAAAACTGTGCTACCAGTATGTGGAGAAAACGACCCTTTCAATAGATAAGCCTAGAAATATCACAAGAAACGCTGCTGTGATTTTTGGTCATTCTATCCATGTGTCAAATAAGCTAATTCTATCACAGCAAATATAAATATGCACAAATTTTATTTTTTAGAAACAGTATTGATGCTTTGATGGCATCTCTATTTTAAAAATCACTAACAACTTTTATTGTTTTAGATATCTATAAATATCAACTTTGCAAATCATATCCTTACAAAGGTCTCTGTAAAGATTACAAACACCTTTGCATGAGCTTTGAAAGGTCAGTGCATGTAGGTACCTTGTGTTAACAAAAGTGTCTGTAATTCAAACACCGCCTACTTGTTTGAAAGTTATTCTCAAAGCAGGAAAATTAACATCTTTTCATTTTCTCTTCACTTCTTGTCTCTCTTATTTCTAAATTTTTTTTGGTTTTGGTTTTGGTTTTGGTTTGGTTTAAATCTTCTCTTTGTCTTCCTCTCTGTTTTATTCATATTGGGAAACAAAAATGTATTTGATTGTTGACTCGATACTCAGTGATAACCACATTTAAATGTAGAGTTCACCACTCAGATTGATTTTGTTCCTATTCATATAAACACAGCCTATGGATAAAGAGATAGCCAAGCCTAAACCATTCTCAGTACTACAAGACCAGATATTGAGGGGGTATGAGTAGCATGTATGTGTTGATTCAAGCAGCAGGGGAACTTGCAATTGATAATCAGTGAACTGTCCGGAGCTATCGCTGCTTTGTTATGATAGTGAAGCATAATCATCATAAGAAACAAACTACCACCACCACACACACAAAACCACACCCAAACCAAACAAACAAACAAGCAAACAAAAACAAACCAACAAAACCAAACAAAAATCCAAATAAAGTGCAAAAAGTCACAAATAACTTCAAACTTAATAAAGAAAAACCTGTTCAGCCAAAGAGACTGTTTCTGGATTTCATCCCCTGAAAATGAAACGGAGGTGAGTGATCTTTTTGCCAAAAATAGTATCTATTCTTTTGCTATTGGCTATTGCACAGTCAGGACACTGTCATGCCTTGTCCATATTCATTCTTAATTCTTGTTCTAGAATGGCTAAATGCAGTATTTGGGGAAAGTTGTAACTTTAAGTAGGCAGATAGTAGCCACAAAATTATACACCACAGTCAGTATAGTTTTCAGAACTCACCAGGTATGAAAGCCACAAAATATTTGCTCTCACTTCTCATTCTCTGCATTTCTCTCTCCCTTCTTAAGAAACAGTAGAGCTGGAACATTCCTGTTTCTCTGTGATACCGTCTGCAGTGGACATTACTTATGAAGGTATGCAGAGTGGTCTGAACAGCTACTGCCAAAACACTCTCTTTTTCTGAAAAAAAATGGTCCTGGAGTAAATCTTAATTTTACAGTCCATGTACATGAAAATTTTCATGTGCAGTGGTAAGTTAGGAAACTACTCAATTCCCATCCTTTTATTGATATCAGGACATAGAAAAAAAGAGCTGACAGCATGCCTTGAACAAATGGTTCAGTAACTTTTTCATGCCTTTCATGCTGTCTCCTACAGGTCTTTGAGTCCATTGTCATGACAGAGTAAAAGGAATAAAATCATTGGAAATTACAATAGTTTTCATGTCCTTCCATTTGAAAGTAACATGGCTGGAGGATAAAAATTAAAAATATCACCATAAATCAGACAAGGTTGTGGTCATCCTTGGCCTCCCCAGCTGGACATGAAAATCAGATTGGAAGGGAGAGGGGTGGAACAAGTATGCAGCTGTGTTGCAGTTGCAGTATCACCACACAGCCATTTGCTGCGTGGTGCCTCAGCCCCTCAGCCCTCCCAGAAGGACAGGGAAGAGAATCAGATAAGCAAAGGCAAGAAAACTCATGGGTCAACATAGTTTAAAAAGTTAAACAAAAACAGTTGCATGCCACTTTCCACAAATAGTCTGATGTCCAGCCAGCCACCTTGCCACCTTGCAATTTCTATTTCTTCATTCTGTTTTTATAGTTGAGCATGGCATTATATAGCATAAAGTGTCCCTTTGGAGCATGTTTTTTTGGAGCACTGCTTTAGTCAAAAATTCAGAACACAGCACCATAATGGTTCCTCTAATTAAAATTAACTCCATCCAAACCAGACAGAATTCTACGATTCAGAGCAAAAAGTTTAGAAAGTAGACAAACAAGGCTGATACTGAAGTGGTCGAAAAGAAACAAAAAAGCATATGACATATATTTTACATACGAGTACTGACATCCTTCTAAAATCAAATCAAACTTTGCTTTGCTGAAAACAAGCAAATAGTAGACTGCTCAAATTCATAAGGCAATTCTATTATTCCTTTTCAGACATAGTGTTTGTTAATGAACTAATCATGACCTAATTATTAAACCTTAATCCTATGTATTGCTATCAAAACATATACATATTGTATATAAGCAGATATTTTTACTGAAGTTGATGAAGCATTTTCAAGAGAAATTTTTTCATGTGTACACAATATGCTGATTTCTTGAAGCCAGAATATTTCACACCCAGGTGAAGATTTTTATGGCATTATTTTAACATGGGAATTTTTGGCCTAAGATAAATGTTGAGGCAGGAAGGCCTCAATGGAAATAGAACCTCAGTTTCCAGAATTTCCCAGAATATCTAAGACTTAGTGATCGGGGCTGTCTTGGGATAAAGACTGTGATTCAGCAAAGGATGTGCATTTGCACTTCCATCATCTCAAGTGAATGTCCAATGCACTAGGCTTCCAGGAAGCAGGTATTTTCACTGTCTTCTCCAGAATCATTGAAAAAATTTTTCCTCCCAAATGCCTGCAGGAACTATAGCCACTACTATGGCAGTCACCCATCCTTTATAAGACTTGAAGTTACAAAGTGTTGCCATGTAGCTTGATTTTAGGCATTAACTCTCAGAAGCAGTGGCTTCATCTGCCCTGTGGTGAAAGCCCATGGGGAATTCAGGGGTAGCACGGGACTAACCTTGGTAATGGTGTGATGCATCGCACCAAATTTTCAGAATGATCTTGCTAATGGTCTCTTGGTTATTGTGAGCTCAAGCTTTTCTTTCTTTGTCAAGTTATTGGGCTTCTCAAACCTCCTCTCCCAAAATATTCCCCAGTGCTGCACATAGTCAGCTGCTACACCAATTGACGTTCTCATTTTTCGCTCTAACCCCTGAACTTAAAGCATTGGTTACCTAGTCAATGCTGCAAAAGTGTCTCTTCTGAAAAACACTTCTCTTTCCCACACTGTGTCTGCAGTTGTTGGTGACGTCCTTCTGCGAAACCCTCTCTTATGCAGAAAGGGTGAAAGCAACTATTGTTTAAAACAAATGACTTTTAAAAGCCTGATAATTACGGCAGATCTCAGCTTTTCTTGTTCTACCCTATCTCATTTTAGCTTTTTGATTTTTGCACAGAAATTGATTCACACAGTGGGGAAGTAAAAAACATTTTAAAAATTGCTTTTATTGAAACTCAATGTACTGTGGCATTTTCTTCCAAAAAAAGTTAATTTGAAGAGAAAAAAATTATTTTTAAAAAAATTAACAGCCTTACTTGTGATTTTGGAAGAAAACCAAATAATATATAGAAGCAGACTTCTCAGATTATATGTGCTCACTTTATTCCTATCCCGCTAAACTGGTGATACTGCACACATAAACCTCATCCTCACCTTTTCTCTTAGCTATCTTTTCTCATAGATTTCCTCAGAAGGTCTCTCACTCTTTCTCTTTACCTGTGCAGAAGTAGACACAGATTTCTCATAGTCAGTCAGAATTAACAGGCTGTGCCTACAGAATTGAGTCAGCACAACTTTTTTGATGTTTTAATGCAGATTCCTACACTTGCTAATAGCTTGGGTCAACAGATGAGTGCTGCCTTCCTATGAAGGGGCATACCTAGTACTATCCTGGTACAAATGTCAAATATATTATCAAGCCGTTAGTTCCTTGGTCATAGTGTTCAGGAAAATAAATAAGGCATTGACTTAAGTTATTGCTTGTGAGTCAGGTCTTCATCATGTAGTGGATGTTATTGTAAGGGAGAAATAACAGCACAAGCAGAAAGATCCCAAAATTTCACAGTGTGGTTGCATTTACCACATGGTATATTAAAATATAATGAAAATATATTATGTTACGAGATATAAAGTAGTGTCAAATAGAGGAAAATGCAAGCAGGCTCCTGACTGAATAAATCAGGGAGAATACGCAAGGCAATAAATTCCAGTCAGTTTCCTTGCTATGTGGGCAAAGGGGGATTAAACAAGGCAGTGGTTTAAATTTATAGTAGCTCTTATTTATGAGTCAGGCCTCAATCATGTACCAGAGACACCAAGCCTATAATAATGGCGCTAGCAAAACAGAACTGACTCTCGGAGAGCAGATGCCTTCAGGACAAGGAAGTGTGCTACAATGTAGAAATCGAAAATGAAGGCAGAGAGGGAGGAGATCTGAAAAAACCCTCACCATATTTCCCTGTTAAGGAGGCCAATAATGCCAAGATTTTAGTCTTCTGTTGCCTGGCTTCCTTACCTCCACCTTTGTGAGTTCCTCCCCTTCCCCATTGCCACATTTTTTATTTTCTTCATATAGTGTGAATCAGGAAAATAACAGAAGGGCTTTCTGCCAAGTCCAGAGCGTACAGGGAGCTGGAGTTGATCCTTTGTCAGCTGTCTCACCAGAACAGCTCACTTTCCCCACATCTTCTATATACTTGTGACAATCTTATATAATTGAGCAAAGTATCTGAAAAAAAATGCCTGTCATTTGCTTGTATAAAAAAGGAATACACATGTAAAGCAGCAATGTCTCACAAAAAAAGGTGGGATGATAGTAGCTACCAAATTAAACATGAGCTTGCTTAGTGATCCAAGATGAAAAATCCACTACAATTTTTGGCGGTGTATGCAGCGTCATCGTATCAGATTGGCAACACACGTCTCTCTGCGAGCCACCGAGTGAGCTCCAGCCACTTCGGTACAAAGGAGATGTCAAAACAAACTGGTGGGAATTTGAAGCGGAACACTCCTTTCCCCTCTCCTCCCTTCACGCCTACCCGCCTCCGAACATCTGACGAGGCTGGAAGAACTGCTACATCCGGAGCTTTTTAAATATAGAACTTGTGAATGGTTTGTACTGATTCATATATGCATCACTGACACGGTGCTGGCAGCGGCATAGCGATGAGTGCAGCATAAAATCTATGTGAAAGAGAAGACGATATAACTTTTTGTTTATGTCAGTCAGACTTTGGTTCAGTAGATACTGGTTGGTTAAACCAATTTTATCTGCGGGACATTTAGCTGTGCTATATTAGGAGTGTTTTGACCAAAGAATTATTGTCGAAGGAAAAAACAGTCTCTCAAGAGTGCCATGTGCTATTGGTGTGTACCAATTTGGCATGATTTTTTTCATGAAAGGTGTTTGGGATGCAGGCTAGAAAGTCCAGCTGCTCATAGTTAGATGGTCCTGCTGACTTGGGGTGTAAGAGAGGCCAAATCGATTCCCCTGTCTTATGGTTAACAATGGGGGCTTGTTTTCAACTTTCCATAAGAAGGGTGGGTGCTCTGATAAGTGTTTTATGTCCTGTTGGAGATCTGCTCTGTGAAAACAAACACAAGATGGGGTCTCTAGCCAAACAGCATTTGATTATTTACTGGGATATAGGGACCCAAGTTTGAGTTCTTGGGACAATAAATGTTAATTTATGCAGAAGTTTGTGGTCCCTCTTGAAAGAGAGCCATCTCAAAATAGCAAGGAGCAGTGGCTGAGGCACACTTGAGAGAGAGCTGGAAAGAAGCAGAAATGAAGTGATGTGAAGTGATGTAGTTTCCCCCACAACAGACATCAGAGTTCAAGGTACTCAGGGACATTTCTCATCTTCATCTTCCTTCTTACTAAAGATTCAAAAGGTCTTAATTTTCATCCCCAATGGAAATGAAACTACAAAATCTCAGTATTCTTGCACAAGGGAAAATAACTACAGGAACCTGCTACCAACCTGGTTCATAGAAGTATTAGAAGTATTAACAAATATTTCATAAAGAAAAGGAACAGCAATGAACAAAAAAATTGTGTAATTACAGTAAAGGTCTGTATATATCACTTGGGTTACTGAGGAAATGCAATCTCTTTGCAATTAAGCTGTGCAGGTTGAACCGAGGGGTGGGGGGCAAAGCTGGGAGGACTTTTAATTGATGGAGGACAGGCAAAAGGCCTCAAAATAATTTTTCTTAATTCCTTTTGTTTTGTTGAAAAGTCCCCATCCCTAGCAATATATAAGCATTCTATCTTAATTCCTCTAGCTGAAATACTTTTTGAACACACTCTCAGAGGAAAGCAGAGTTTAAATTGAAAGGAGAAAGAAGCAAATATTTTACATTCTGCAGCATTCCATAGAGATAAAAATGCATCACGGCCAGGTTTTTCTCAGATTATGTGTTATTTTCTAGTGTTGTTATGTGTTTTACAAGACACAATATTGATTTAATGCAGTAGTTGGTTCTCTTGTTGCCTTCCAGGCACTATTCATTAAAAAAAAAACAAACAACCCCAAAACAAAACCCTCACACTTAGTAAAAAATAAATAAATATAGATATGTGTGTATATATGTATATATATATATATATTTATATGTACTGTACTGACTTGTTTGTAGCATTAGAGACTGTGGCTTTTGCTCCACTAGTACAAGTGAGATGCACGCTGAGACAAATAATTCTCAGAAATCTGCAAAATGCCTCTCTCAAATCTGTTCATTTATAGCTATTCTGTTAGTTGCTTTGGATTTACTGGTAAGTACTGAAAACATGATAGGAGGAATTACTTATGTTTGTGGAAATTATGCTTTTCTGGATACTTATCATCATGCGATCTGTTCATCTGTTCACTCCTAATGGTTTGAGGATCATGTTCTTCATGATTATGCTTCATCTGCTATGAATCTTCTGAAATACAATTTGCCTTTTTTTCATCTTTGAGACAACAGTGTTGCTGGGAGTAAGGGGTTTTTTTCTGCCCATCTGAACTAGGATCTCCTTCACAACCTTCTCAAGTAGTTCAAAGCTGAAAGGAATAAAAGTAAATATATTTTTCTTACTCTTTAACTGTATTTATTTTGCATTGACTGCTATCCTGCCTGCAGCACTGCTAGTGTTCCCAAAGCTCACGAACCTATTTACTTTCCATCCACTCCTCACTGAAGAAGGCTTTGTTCCTGTCTATCACAGTGGGAAAAAGTGTTCACAGCTTTTTGGGTCTTATCGTAGCAGTTGCAAGTAGGCAAGAAATATACACAGGCTCAGGAGATCTAGGTCTGAGGGTAGAAAAAGGTGACTCCTGAGGTAATTTTAACTTTCAGGATAAAACACTTGAGGTAAGTCTTTGACAGAATCTGTTGAGGCAGCTGAGAGATGTTGGAAAAGTTGGGATCAGATAAGTCTCAACTACCATTCTGCAATTTGCAGACTAATTACGGGAATTTCTCAGGTTTCTTTTTGTTGTTGTTGTTGGCTAGTTGGGATTTTTTTGAGACTGGAAAAGAAGTATGTTTGCAGAGAGGAAAACTAGAAGAGAGTGAAAATTCGAGTTTGTGAGATGCTTATTGTAACTTCTTGGGCAACTAATTTACTACACTTAATTTACAGTTGATACTTTAATTTTGCTGTGTTTAGTCTTAGAAATTCAATGAAGTTCATACTAGTATGAACTTCTGAAGTGGCCAAAGGAACCCAGGAGCAGACTTTCCTGAGGAAAATGGGATAACTAAAGAGACATTCTGAAGTCTGTGGGCAATCTTTGTGAGCTTCATCTGTCAAAAATGTTGCATGTCTGAGATCATCCTCTGTCACATTTTATTTCATTTGTTTACAAACTGGATTATTTTTTTCCCCTCAAAAATACATCCAGGGAATATCCTTCCAAGTGTTCTACCAAAGAGTTGACCTTGAAAATGACTTGCAAATGAATAGAGAAGAAACTAAGAAAATAAAAGCATTTTTTAAAAACTATTTTTATTTTTCCTCTCTTCTTGCTCATTCAAGCCACGATGTCAATAGTGTGACTGAGTAACAGAAATGGTCTGTTTCTGCATTTGCAAGAACAGATTTGATCAATGCAATGAGTTCTATAAGTTTATTTCCTAGTGAAAAAAGAAATATGTACCTAATGAAAGAAAGGTGTTTACCACCTAGTCTTTCTGTATTTTGTTTGCTAAATGGAAACTGGCAGTTACCCTGAGGAAGAGGCTTTTCTTCTCAGTTTCTGCAGAGTACAGCATCACAGGGACAGTAGCAATTTGTAACTAAGGCATTGACAGTACTTTAATACATACGAAAAATAATGCTTACCTCCCTGATTTAAAGATCACACATTTGTGAAGCATTATCAAAAGCGCATTTTGGCCAATTCATGCAGGAAATTCTTCTTGCCATCCTTTCTCATTGAAAAAATTATAGCAGCAATCACATGTGACTGACAAACTAAATGAACATCTCTACCTTTTGTGTGACAGTTTCATACCTTTTAGGTTTATTTGAAAGTTCAAATGGCTTGGGCTAGCCCAGCCCCAAATCTGCAGACACTTTAGGTATGACTGCAACTAACTCATATTCTCCACAGCAGCATGAGGGCAACATCAGCTGAACATCAGCACTTCCCTCTCCTGCGACTGCGGCATTGATGGGCTAATCTAGCAGCCAGGCAACAGGAAAGAGAGGAGCCTGAGACTGGGGAAATTTTAGCCAAGGAAGGCTGCCTGGTTTTGTGAAGATGTCTACATATCTACATATACAGAACAGACTTCCTGATTGATAACTTGGTGTAGTAAATCTTGATTGCATGTGTTGTATGAACAGGGTCAAGGTTTGCCAAGGGCAGTATATCCACAACTAAAATGAACTCAGCTCTCTTCCTCAGGTGTCCCACATTCCCATTCTACTATCCACATTTTGACGGTCCATGCTCAGTGTTAACTAATTTTATGCAAAGCAGTAAATTTGGAGAAATATATTCTACTGCACAAAGTTGCTAACTTATGTAGAATTCAACAGATAATTCTGTGCTTGTTGCAAGGTAATCTCAGCCAATGCAACTTTTTGCCCTGCCTATATTGATCTTTTTTGTTTGTTTGTTTGTTTCAGAGGATGAAGGCAGTTTTAAAAAGAATAGCTTTCTTTTCTATGCACTTTCTGTATTAGCAAGTGAAGAAGTATGCAGAAGCTGGTCTAAATTTGCCTTGTTTATATGCAGCACGTACATATTTATGTGTGCTTCACGTATTTCTTCATTTAGATTTTTCTCTTTTCCTCTTACTAACTCCTTTTATCGTAGTGTATCCTAAGTGAAAGGCAAATGCAATTAATCATCAATCAACTTGTATTTTTATGGCATCTGTCTCCCTGATATCTAAGCATTATTTAAGTTTATGATGAATTTTGTGTTCAAATTTAACCATCCTTGCTAGAAAGAAGCATAAGATGATTTCAAGAGCAATTTACAAGGAGCTTTTTCCTCCTCTGTATGAGAGTAGCAATTCTTCTGATTCACAGGTTGACAGGAGCACATCACTCTGGTGCTCAGATCAGTGCACGGGCTGCCCATCGAATAGCAGATCAAGTTTAAAGTCCTAAGGGCAAATTCTGCTGTCAGTTACACAGGTGAACATGTAACTATAAAAGCAGAATATGGCCCCTAGTCTTGATCTTCAAGTCTCTCAGTGGGAAACTTGATTACTGTGTTTAGGACAAAGTGTACGAATGCTTTGTAAAGAGCTTGATACACACATACTGTGAGACAGAAGTCTCTTTTTCTGGTTACCTTTTCATAGCATTTGTGGAGTTCTTGAATTACAACTCTTAGGCTGCATGTGGTACTATTCTATTCATTTAAAGAAGAATCATTTTCTTTGAGCCGTGATATTCAGGACAGTAAATTGATAAAAGCTTCACTGCCATATTTTAATGAAAGCATTAGCTAGGAAAATAGAAGTTGTGAATAAACATCCAGCCTCTGTGATAATATGCAGTTAATCTTTTCCCTCTCTCTTCCTTCTCTTTTCACCAGACCTACTGAACAGTGTCCTGGGTTTCTTTTTTACTTGAGACAGTCTCAAGTCTCAAGTCAGTATCCCTTCATAACATGTGCTTCTCATGGAAGTTGGATAAAGCCAAAAATCTGGGCACTCTGTTTTGTGTAATTTAAAATTTTCCTAAATGCATCATTCTTCGAGGTGCAGTATAGCATTATTTAAATGCTTGAGTGATCATCGTTTCCTCCTCGGATATGACTTCACCCATAGGAGCAGCTCTCTGACCTACCAAGAGAGCCAGAAGACAACCCACAAGGAGAAACTGCTGCAGTTTCAGTGCTGCTCTACTTCAGGGCTTTACTGGTTTTGTTTTGTTTTTTCCTGACTGTGTGAAAGACAGGCTTTTTTTCATATTTTCCCAAGGGCTTCATGAAAATAAGCCAACATTTTCTGGATTCACTGTCTCACACTGCAGTCGTGAGGAAGTGGGGGCTCTCAGGTTTTTCAGAGATGGTTTCCTTGCTGAGTGAAGACTGGCACTGGATGCAGGTTCTTCTACAGAGTACTTCAAAGTTCAGTGCACACCTTGCCCCATCTCTTCACAGCTCTGGTCAAACGCCAGATCAGAGCAATGTCCACCAGATGGCAGCATGCCATATCGAAAATCAGTCACTTAAATCAATATTTAGGCATCTTTCTTTTTTTCTTTCGAAGATACACCACTAAATTTAATAAAAACTCATGACCTCAGAAATTCAGGCTCTGCGCTTCAGACACATCAGAGGCTGACAGTCCCCAGAGGAGCCAGTGGGTGGAAGGATGGCACCTTAAAGTGATGCCAATGCTTCCCAGCCCCCTTTAAGGATTGCAGAGAAAAAGAAAGACACAATGAGGCAACTGTCCTTCCTCAACATCTTGGAAGAGTGTCTCTGCTCTTTGAGGTTTCTGCTTGGCCTGTGCTTGGACATCACAGTCTCAAGGGCCACATGAGTGGCCGCAGTGTGTAAGAGCTTGACAGACCAGAAGTGCTACCAAGTGTTCCTTCTAAGGGCTTTTCCCATCACCTGGTGACCTGAGCAGCAAGCAGGCCCAGTGGCACCTTGCTCTGGCTGGCCTGGAGAAGCTGCCAGCACATTGCTGTCAGATGCCTGTAGGAAGGAAAGGTCCAAACTTCTTCTACTGTAGACAGGAGCCAGGCAGAGCTGGGCAGCCCAGAGGAGAGTTTCAGAGCAGAAAAGAGAAAACAGGGAGAAGGAGGCACTTTGCATTCAGACATACATATATGTGTGTGCAGGACAAAGTTAGGAAAATGACCACAAAGGTTCTGCAGGATTCAATGATGTTTGCAGTCCCACCAGATCATAGATATGTAAAACCATGAAAGTGGTCATTTTCATCATGAACATTGATTCATAGTTGCATAACTAATCATGACAACTTTATTAATTGCTTATTACCAAGGGTTTTCTCTTTTATTAGAGAACAAGTGACTTCCTTCCCTTGTAGTGGTGTATATTTCTCTGTGTGATAGAGATTAATGTGTGAAGCTTTGCAGGAAACTGCCTCATTGATTTTGTTGCCTTTGAATTTGTCTTCCTTAGGTGACTTCCAGTAACACAGATAGAGGGGATGCAAAGAATTTCACTGGGACATCAAACACTGTGCTTGTGGTAACTCGAGTTTTGGGCTTTATTTGGAAACTCTATAAGCAGTATGTCTATTTTTCTCTGTTGTAATTTTACCTTCAGTTTTATTGACTTATCAGAAAATGCATTGTTGATTCAGATCTAACAGTATGTAATGGGAGGTTATTTCAACTTGGGTTGGTTTTGCATAGTGTATAATTATCATAATGTACCCCAGAACACTTCCTATACTTTGCAAACTGTTGTTTCATATGCATATGTGTAACTGAATGTACTTTTGCATGAGGCTTCACTGATTTCGCTGTCGTATATGTCTCTGTGTGTATGTATGCATTTTACCAGTATTTTATACATACTCTGAAAAATAGAAAATTTCTGTTGTTAGTGTTTAACCTTATGACTCCACTATGTGTTGAATGAACAATTATTATAGGACCATTTCACCCTACACATTAGTAGCATATATTGTATTCACTGAACCTAAGAAGAAATTTGACTTTACATCCAAAAACCTTCAATAAGAGAAGTCTTATATCAGTACTTTCAAAAGCCTATAGCTTGAGGATAGTGTACATAAAAGAATGCAAGAGAGCTGATAGGGTACTTTTAAAAAATGTCCTGACAGAGTCAAGGTGATGGCCATTTTTAGCTGCCCTGCTATCCATCACCTCTTTCAGCCAGGCATACTCCATCATATGCAACAGCCTCATGAATTTATGCATCAAGCTGTGCAGCCAGTCGTGCCGAGGGCTCTGGTGACAAGTGAAATTGCTGTGCGCCTCATTTAGCTGTTTATTGCGCCTGAGTACGTGTTGCAGCTGTCATCTTACGATGGGATGATAGTGCTCGTTAATAGACAAGACAGGCAAATAATGATGGAGACTATAGCAAGAGATGCTCATCTGCCAATAGGCTCTCAGCAATATCACAAACATTCACAAAGTTTTCAATCAAAAACAACACTGCAAGAAAATACTGAGGCCAGCATCTGTTTTTTTGTGTGACTAGCAATACAGATTAAACTTCTGAGAAACTGCAGCCCAGTCTATCATGCAACTTAATTTCTGGACATTTTACCTTTTTTTCTGTCTTTTTTAATGTCTTTTGAAAGGAGTGATAAGTACATGATAAAATAACCCAGTGTATTCTTTCCACTTTTCTTTAGCTACAACTCTGTAGCCTGCTGTAACTAGAGCTGTTCCTCCTTGTTTGATCATTGCAGATGTAGTGCACCAGGAACTTGCCAGCATTGCTTCAAGGTTCTGGCAACAGTTTTGCTTAATAAATTTCATTTGCCTAATTATGTTATTGACCATTAGCCTGCTTGTACAACTCCCCTGGAAAAAAAAAACTCAACAAAACAAAACACAAAACCAAAACAACCAGACAAAAAAAACCAAAACAGAGCAAACAAAACAATCTCTATTTCAGCGGCATGCAGAATAATTTCAATAGAAAAAATACCACCTGTGAAGCCCACATTTGTTTCTGTGAAAAGTACATATGAGGAATGCAAATTCACCTTTATAAGATTCTCTCAGTAAAGATGGTGCCACAGTCTGCCTTTCCCTTCCAAGTTAAAATTTGTGATGTACAGCAATTTGCAACCTTTTCTGTGGTTTGCAAAATTCTTTGCTCAAAGTAATAACTTTATAGACTGCAGTATGAAGTAGGAAGTAAATAAATTTTTCTTCATAATAAATCCTTCAATTAGAATGAAAAGTAAAGGGATAGTACATTTGATATAATGAGAGGAATTATTTGTGTACATTAGATGAAGAAACTCTACGTAGATCCTCCTGGAATTTTCTGGGGAAGGGACTTTTAAACATTTTATATGTGTACTTGCTAGAGACTTTACTGAATATTAAGTAAAAGCTACCACTTAGAATAAAACAATGCTAAGAAACATAAAATTGTATCATGCTTGCACAAAAGCACACAAAAAGTGTAATAAAATGCATTTTGCGTAATAGGCAATAATACTAAAAAGGAATTTTGCAGGAACACAATTCTATGGAAAAAAAATCATAGTGAATGTACAGTAGTTAATCATGTAATAAGTGTTTTTCACATGATACCGACATGTTTTCCCAGATTATTATCGCATAATTAAATTTTTAAAAGGAAAAAAAAAAAAAGAAAAGTGACCACAGTTTGTTATATAATTTGTGTGTCCATTCAGTTGATATCACTATAATATTAAGTACAAAAATGAGTCCGTGGGTAGTTTATGACACTTTGAAATCATATATGTCACAGGATGATCTACAACTGCTTTGCAAAGCGTTAAATATCATTCTCATTTTACAGATGAAGATAGTGATGAAAGAGAAATTTTCTTTTCCAAATCCGAAACAAATAAAATATATGTGCTATATGGCTTCCCCTTGCAAATCTATTGTGCAAGGACTATGCAACCAACCTAGGATGAGAAAGTTTAGGGTAGTGTTCCTCTAAGAGAGCATTAGCCACCTGACACCATCAAAATAGCTGCACGATCTATGAGCCCCCAAAACAGCTGCATGACCTATGACAGTTGCCTGGAGTCTCTCTGTAGTGACCAAATAAAAGAAACCAAGCTGAAGACCTGTAAATCCTGTTCTGATGTGCAAATGAAGAGGCCCTCTTGCAGCATCTGTTGATCTTCTCTGGCTCCTGACAAGTATTATAATTTTAGAGTAACCTGACTTTTAAAATCTAAAGTGAAATCAGATAACCCCACCTGTACAGTCTAACCAAGATATTTCAAATCACATTTTACTAGGGAAAATCTGAGATAGAGGGCGAGGATATGGTCTGATAGAGATCACACAAGAAGTTTGAGTAGGACTTGACTCTTTCCCACTGGTGCTTTCATTTCTCTGAATAAACTCTGTAGCATCTTTTAGAGTCTGGTCCCTCGCTGTGAGATAAATGAGTCATTTTCTTCCTTCATGAGGGAACATTAAAAAAAAAATCAAAAAACTCTAACAGTGACTGTACGTTAACCAACCAGGTTGGTTTTGACTTTGAGGGTGTTTTTATGAAAGCAGGTTATCACAGGGGAAAAACTGGCATGTCATGCGGCTTTGATGCCTCTGTGTATATGGGCTGAGTTAACGTTGAGCAGACGGTCTCAGTGTCAAAAAATTTGTCATTTGAATGCATCATAGGATCATAGAATATGCTGAGTTGGAAGGGACCCATCAGGATCATTGAGTCTTTCATGGTCCTTATTTTTACACATAGTTTCTCTGTGACTGTATGTTTTGTATATGTAAATAAATATGCATATAAATATACATATAGATAAATATAAACATGGATGTATTTCCACATGTGAGTTTCTGTGTCTATTTGTTATGATAGGAGACTGACTTTGAGGCAGCATTTAAATAAGGGAGTCAACAAAGAAACAGATTTTGTAACCAAATGAGAACATGTTTTTGTGACATGTCTTTCCTGTCTGCAAAATGTATTTTCTCTGGTTAAAGAGGTGTCAGTATTTCTTCGAGGAAGATATTTTTGCTGAAAAAAAAATGTTTGTCGGCTTTTCCAAAGCACAAATGTAGTGGGAATTTTTTGTTTAAAGAAAAAAGGACCATTGCCCCAAAAGAAGCAGAAAATGTAATGTCAGTGCATCTTCTCTCTTTTCCCTGTGTTTTCTCTTTCCCTGGTTTGTTTTTACATTGATCTCTTTATAGTTATGTCTTCAATCTCGTTATAAACTAGATTTAAGACATAAAAGCTAGTGAAAGACATGGAATTGCAAGAAGGCAGGATGGAAGGAAGGGAAATAAAAATATAAAAGGAAAATCAATATTTCCCCCACATTTTTGTAAATTCTTTTATAATTGCAGAATAGATCCTTGCTGAAAATTTTCAAAACTTCTACCTTTTTTCTCATGCTTACATATAATTAAGTCAATGACAGTTGACTACAGCTGCATGATTGTATATATTGTACTCTCCCAAGAAGGTAACTATATTTGTTATCACTTCTATTCATTTACACCAGTTTTCTGTTGATACTAATTCCAAATAATTCTGCAATTTGTACCAGTAAAAGTGAAAGGAATCAATTGCAATGAATATCATTAGTAACTGTAATTACATATAAAAACAGTATATGAGTGCACACATGCACTCACATAGCAGTCTACTCTGATTTATGAGATGACATTGCAGTGCAATATGGCAAATCCATGTGCAGTTTGTTTTTTTCTTCTAATTTGTGCTGAAATTATTGTGAAGCCAAATAGAGTCTACCCACCACAGTGGCACTGCATTAAAAATAATCTTTCATTTGTTTTTGTCATTTACAGAGCTAATGGTCAGCAAATTTGTACATCCTGTCTTTTTTTCTTAATGAAATGGAAAAGGGATGTGTGCTACATAAAAAAGAAGTTTTATTAATGTTTCATAAAATGGTTGCTACAATCAAAGGAACTGCTATGAAAATTAAATTACTGGGCTGACTCTGAAAATCAGCATAATATGCTCTGTTTAATTCAGTCATGCTAAGATGTTAGATTCTCCTTCATTCTCTCAGCTTTCTCTCTCCTTCACCTGGGGGCATCTGCTGATGAGTCTCTTCTAGAGGTTGTTTAATGACTATTTTACAGCAACTGTCAGCTTTCTAAAGCCCAGTGGCACTGGGCGTCACTGTATTACCAGCCTTTTTACACAATTTGCCTGACTGTAAATCTAAGCTTTAAAAGTACCAGAAAAGCTCTTATTTGATTTAATGACTGGCTGACGGGGGTCGATTAATCTTTTTATGCTTAGATGTTTTACTCATAAAGGTCATCTCCTGTTTGTTTACTCTTTGCTTCTCCTCTCATGGCCAATGAGAATGAGGCAAGGAATTTTAAGTATTGTGCAATCGGAGTGGCTTGGAGGATAATGCTGTTCATGGACAGGATTGTTATTGTATGTAATTGATATCACAGGAAATCCCAAAGGCACTGTTCAGAATCAGGGCCCCATTGTTCTAATCACTGTATAAATTCCCATGGATATGCAGTGTGATCTCTGGGATATGGATGATCTAATTTATGAGAAGGCACAATGAATGTGCTGTAATAATACAAAGGACAGCAAGGAGGCAAGGACACAAGGAGAGAAGGATATGCAGAATCTGTATAGTTTTTAAGATAACATTATTTACATAAAGTTTAAAATAGTTTCTTATTTAACTACCAAGAATGATTAACCAGGAAATAAAAGTCCATGAATGCACCATAAGTAATATTTCCAGAAGCACCAAATTTCCATTTTCCAAAATGACTTAGGTACTTGGAAGCATAGATTTCATCTACGTTCATGGATACTTGAAGTACATTTTCAAAAAGTTGCACATGGAACAGAAAAATAGATCTTATCTTGAAAATCAGTTATGTTTCTTTGTCTTATTGAAAATCTGAGGGACTTAAGGGTACAATTTTTCAAAAGCCTATAAATATGATAAACTGGCATCTTCAAAGCAAAATGATAAAGAGCTATACATAGTCCTGCAGCTAAGCAGACAATGATTACTGGGACAAACTAGTAGAAAAGGTATCTTTTCACACAAGACTCTTTCTTCCAACAGTCTGACTTCACCAATGGCACTAAAATTTCTTCAATGTAAGAGACTTGGTGGTACTATCTTTCATTTTGCTTTTGAGATGGTGCAAGATCCTTCCTGATACTTCAGTGGTTTCCATGAGAATAGCACACAAACAACTAGTTCCTCCTTTAACTTTGTATCTTACTAAATCGACTGGGTGGATTGCAAACCTTTTGGTCTCGTATATAGTATTAAACCCACTCTTGACAATTAACTCATAGCCTTGCTGACGTGTACTCTGCAAGTAGTAGAATTCGAAAAGTAGAATTGTCCGATCCTTCTATCGCAACTGAATTTTCGTGCAAACAGTAACAGAGGTGAATTAGAAACAAGTTTTTATGCCCTTGATACTTAGAAGGTTTATATAATGATTTCTCATACTTTTTAGAACATCACAGGCTACCTTGATGCCAGCACTGGAGAAGTGCTCAAAGCCAGATTCTTCCCTTATTGTCATAGATTAATTGTGTTATTGTATCAGTCAGATACAACATGTTACAGTGCAAACAGCTATTATCATTTGAGATACCATAATTTTTTAGACCATGTGTTTAATGAAAATTTGCTTGGTTCCATAATTTTTGCAAATTTGGTGTAGAGAGATAATTGTGAGTGTTAAGGAGAATGTAGACTGCAGCTTTCTCTGGAAATTTTTTTGATTCATCATTTCCCTGTCTGTGTCTCCTACCTTAGCCTCCCCTCTTTTAACTTTTTTTCCAGTCTTTCCACCTTTTCTTTAATTTGACTTGATTTCTAACAGAATTGGAGTAATTCCTATCAGGAAACCAAACTGGAAGTAAACCACAAGTCAGGGTCGTGAAAAAATGACCAGGAAAACTGGTAGCATCTGATACCTTATGAGACCATGTGAGGGTTGATGGCTCTCTTGGAAGTGGGGCAAAGCACACTAGTACTTAACATGCATCAGCAGTGCAAGCAGGCTAAAGACAGAACCAGGTAGGACTAGCTGGGAGTGAAAAACAGAAACAAATTTACTTCAATTCCAAATGAAAAATGGCTGTTCCAACTTGTGGAAAATGTCATGGCTTCAACATTTTGTTTCTACTTTGGTATAGAAGGAGAAGGGATACCTGTCAGTATCCATCTCAACCAAAAGTCTCATCATTTGTTTACAAGCATAATCTGAAAACCTGTAGTTTCTGTTCACTATTGAAACTGAGCAAGAGCTGGGATGTGACACCAGCTCTTTAATGTTGCCACATCTCCAAACTGTCTAACTAATGTGCATTTGTCTCCATAACTACACTCTGTTACCTCCCATCTATGCAAAAACAAACACATGTAACAAATTAAAGTAAGAGATTTTCTGCATAAACTCATGCTTCAGACAATAAGCATTACATTTTACCTGTTCTGTGGTAAGAAGTCATTCGTGTCTTTACCTTTCTCTGGTTTTAATCAGGAGTCTTTCCCAGTCAAAGTTTTCTTGAATTTGATAAGCTCGAATAATCATTTTGCTCAATGCATCAGTATTTTTCAGTGAAAAAATCCTCATCAGTAAAATCCTGTTCAGCTTCAGTATCCTTTCTCTGTCATTTGTGATGATATGATTCTGTATCAGAAGGGGAAAATCACTGAACTAAAATGAAAAACTAAAGTAAACTGAACTCGTGTAAGATTTTAAAAAGTAATTTGGATGTAAAAAATTCTTGGCCAATAAATTTTAAAAACCCTATTTACAATGGGTGAATTATTTTTCTAATGGTAGGAGAAGCTTGCAGAACACTGTAGATTTGGAAGAAATCCCTGGAGCTTCTCACAAGTCAAGTTTCTTAACTTATCTCCAGTGTATACTTATATTAAAAGAACTTTTTCTTGAGCTAAAATCTTTTTCTTCATAAATTTTCTTGCATCTTTTATGTTCTTTTTTTTAGAATCTTCCACAAAAAAGTAAAGAAATCTTTTCTTCCTCTCCACCGTATCCCTCAAATTTTTCTCTCCCTTCAAATGCTGCTTTTTTAATAAACATTTTTTAAGGTCAGTGAACATTTCAGTGATACCTGACTTCTAAATTCATATAGGGAGAGAAATGGAACAGTGCTAAACTCAATTTTCCATTGACTTCATTCCTTCTGTTTTGTAACTATTGGGTGTTCATTTCAGTTCATCAGTCAGTAAAAGTTACTTAATAGGTATCTAGTGGATATACTGGAGGGCTGCACAAGATTTTCATCACAAGTGAGAAAAAAAATACATTTTCTGTATGTTAAATAGTGAGACTAAAGATGAAAGCCTGCTGAGTATGTGTTCTGTGAAGGTCTGTATTCAGAAGCCTGTACTGCCTATCTGTGAGACCAAATGTGTAACTTTTGTTGATAATGTGAGGTAATAAAAAGCTTTTTTAAAAATCTGTGTCTGTATCATTATGGTCACCTTGGAGTTAGAGAAACCATCACAGCCAGGATACAGGAATGTAGGAGGCAAATCTGGCCTCCACCAGAAGAGTGGAGATTGGAAGACAGGAAGGTGATCAAGAGTAATCAGCGTGGACTCACTAAAGGTAAATCATGCTTGACCAGCTGTCTTGGGGTGACTTCATATCCCATATTTGTCTTCCCTATGCCAGAAAAAAAAATGAATCCTCTTCTTTTAAAACTGAGTCCCAAGAGTGAAAAAAAAAACAAAAACAAAACAACAAACTAGCTAGTAGAAAATTCTTCTGTTTCAAGGTCAATTTTTACTCGGCTACTGTGCAGTTTTTGCTTTGGTTTTTTTTTTTTTTCTTTCCCCGACGGCCTGGGCTGAAAGGGGGGAGGAAGACACTGGCCTTCCAGTTTTCCAGGGAGAGGGCTGCTTGTTTTCTTCAAAAAAGAACAGACTTGGACTTTTGCATTTTCCTGTATGTTTGATTTCTTCTTCTTCTCTCCCGGACTTGTTGGGACATCGGAGTGTCGAGACCTCACTGGGAGGCCTTTTCCACCGGTCTGGCCTGGGAGGGCCCCCCACGATCGGTCTGGGACTCTGGAGGGGACTCTAGATCTTCCAGACTTCCAATGAGAGACTTCATAGTTTATTGTTATATATATATATATCTCTATATTATTTGGTGTTTGGTGCTATTGGGTTTTTTTCTTATGTGTTGGTTAAATAAATAGGGTTTTTTTATTTTTCCCTTTCACTTTCCTTCGAGGAAATATTTATTTCCTCAAACCTGGTGGGAGAGGGTAATTGCGGCCTGTTTTTATCAGAGAATATTTATCCTCTGAATATATTTGTTCCAAACCAGGACACCAGCCTGGCTGGATGGGAGGAGAGCAGTGAATATTGTCTACCTTGCCTTCAGCAAGGCTTTTGACACTATCACAACATCCTCATAGGCAAACTCAGGAAGTATGGCCTGTATGAAAGGACAGTGAGGTGGATTGAGAACTGACTGAACAGCAGATCACAGAGGGTTGTAATCCATGGCACAGGATCTAGTTGGAAGCCTGTCACTCATGGTGCCCACCAAGGGTCAATACTGGGCCCAGTATTGTTTAACTTGTTCATTTATTACTTAGATGAAGGGACAGATGCCTCCGCAAGTTCACTGACAACACAAAAGTGAGAGTAGTGGCTGACACCCCAGAGTGCTATGCAGCTCTTCAGAAAGACATTGACAGGTTGGAGAGACGGGCAGAGAACATGTAATTTTTTTTTCAAGTTAGATTTGTTTGACAGACTTTGTTTCCTATAAAGCCATTCATATCAATGAATTTCAACACAGGCAGGTGTGGGGTCCTGCACCTGGGACCCCATGTACAAGTATAACTCCATGTACAAGTACAGACTGGGGGCTGACCTGTTGGACAACAGCTCTGCAGAGATGGACCTGGGGGTCCTGGTGGTCAACAAGCTGTCCATGAGCCAGAGGTGTGCTCTTGCGTCCAAGAAGGACGATGGTATCCTCGGATGCATTAGGAAGAGCATTGCCAGCAAGTTGAGGGAGGTGATCCTGTCTCTCCACTCAGCCCTAGTGGNCCCATGTACAAGTATAACTCCATGTACAAGTACAGACTGGGGGCTGACCTGTTGGACAACAGCTCTGCAGAGATGGACCTGGGGGTCCTGGTGGTCAACAAGCTGTCCATGAGCCAGAGGTGTGCTCTTGCGTCCAAGAAGGACGATGGTATCCTCGGATGCATTAGGAAGAGCATTGCCAGCAAGTTGAGGGAGGTGATCCTGTCTCTCCACTCAGCCCTAGTGGGGCTGCATCTGGAGTGCTGTGTCCAGTTCTGCACTCCCCAGTACAAGAGAGACACAGAACTATTAGAGTGAGTCCAGTGGAGGGCAACAAAGGTTATTGAGGGTCCAGGGCTGGAGCATCTCCCTTACGAGGATAGAATGAGGGAATTGGAGCCTCAAGAAGAGACAAATGAAAGAGGGTCTCATCAATTTATATAAGAATCTGAAGGGAGACTGTCAAGAAGATGGAGTCAGGCTTTTCTTGGTGGTGCCATCCAATAGGTCAGGAGGCAACAGGTAGAAACTGATGCAAAGGAACCTGAAATGAGAACTTCTTTACTGTATGGCTGACCAAGCACTGAAACAGGTTGCCCAGAGAGGTTGTGTAGTCTCCATCACTGAAGGTATTGAGGAACCTTCTGGATGCAATTCTGTGGAATGTGCTTTAGGATGACTCTGTGTAGAGGTGTGTGTTCTGAGTTCATTTTTATGATATATAACTCTGTTCATATTGGACTGTTCTGTTAACCCCTGTTCCATATACAGTTGGTTTATTCTAAAGTTTGTATCCTCCCCTCGAATGTATGCCTTGTCCTTACCCTCCCACCTTACCCCCTATATGTAACACAATTCACCCCATTCCCCAGAACATTCCATGTTACACGGTTGGCCATTGGTTTGATTAGCAGGCCTTTGGCTTCTAGGGGTGTAACCCCCTCCCTAAACCACTCCTACCCTCCTCTCCCATTGGTTATTCCCTCACTCCTCCCCTGGTTTCAACCCCCCTTGATAAATGGGCACACAGGAAGTGCCCCCGCTCTTTCTGGTTGTCTTCCCTTGGAATTAGAAGCTTCTCTAGCCACACTGGCTACAGAGAACAAATAAACCCAAACTGCTTCAACTACAAAGAGTCACCTGTTTGCCTTTGCTCGCCGTAGCTGCACGTCCTGGCAAAGTCAAGCAGGTTTGAATCAAGCCTGCTTACTATGAGGCAACACCTGGTTAGACTCCTTGGAAAAAAGGAGCTTTGTACTGGGTGCCGCCTCACTCGTCTACCGCGGTGGCCCCGGTCAGTGCTGTTCAAGCTAGCCGGGGTAAAAACAGGATTAGCACCAACCTAGGGACTGCGGCAACCCTGTTTGAGCAGGGAGGTTAGACCAGATGACCCTTCCAACCTTACTCATTTTTTGATTCTGTGATATTATATGTATCTTTCTGTTTTGCCTTGCTTTGAGACACATTCTGCCATACATCATATGCTAAATGCTAATTAGCAAATCTGATCACATGTCCTTCATATTAATAAATGATCACCTTTATTCAGCAACACAAAAAATAGCCTGTGGAGTTTCCAAAATAACCCATGTTTATCCATCAAGTTTATTCTTTCGTGCAGAGTGAACTCCATATTGGTCACCAAAACCATGGTGTAGAAAAATGTAGGAAGGTCCCCTGTGATGTTTCTGCAATTCTCATTGTTGAAGAACCACATTTCTTTGAGAAGCTTATTATTTCCAGTTACTTTTGCAACTGCACTTTTACTTCATAGACAAATAATTCTGAAGTGGATCTGTAAATATCTGATCAAAGGGCGGGAGATATTTAAGCTTTACAATTTGATATGTGGCTATCAGACCTGGGACTTGACTTAAACTTACAGATTCTGTCAGTGATCTTACTTCCTTTTTCTTCTTCTGGTGTTCTTTCCTTTCAAAGACTGCTTTGCTCACAAATACAGTCCTGGAACTCTACCCTTTTGCTTGTAGATATATATTCTGATTTCACATATAAATATAGTTTCATCTTTTGATCCCTATCTTCTGCAGACTTGGGCAGGAGATACTGGAGCTGTGTAAGTTCCTGTTTTTCTTGTAACCATTTCGGCAGGCATGTGTCAGTTTGATCGATAACAATGTCTGGATTAGGCAGTCCCAGTGGCAAAAATGGACTCTTCTTAGGCTTATTGCCAGATTTTGAAAGCCGCTATAATGACATTCTGCCAAGCAAGCAAGATCTGAATGCTGATTGAACCCCTTTAAAAATAGTGCAGACTAATAGGCATTATTGTGTGAATAATAATTAGCACAATTAAGTGGCTGGCTCTTTGCCTGTGAAATTTTCAGTGCACACAATTAAAAAGCTCTACAGAGTTTTGTTGACTATTGTCAAGTATAAAATAATGGCAAGACGAAATTACCAAAAATGATGTAATCTTGAAGATCATTCATCCTTAGCTTAGGAAAAACTGTTAAGGAGAAAGTTTTAACAGAACATATTGGGACAAGATGGCACAATAACTTCAAATCTTGGAAGGAAGTGCCTTGTGAATCCTCTGGTGAGTAACTTTCTTAAAGGAAGCTAAAGTCCTGCAGATGCAAATTTTTCAGTCCTCAAAGTTTCCCTCACATTATGAAACTGCTCTGGGGGTTTTTAACCTTCTTAAGGTTCTTGCAGAGAGAGAAGGGGTCAGCTTAGGACACTGAAAAGAGCTGATCATCCTCTGTTCTTCCTGAAGTTTCAGGGCTGAAGGAATGATGCAGTTTCTAAGTCACTTTTGAGTTCACTGAATCATCTCTGAAGGAGTAAGTTGGGCATAAGCACCAAGTACATTTCCTATGTATCTGAAAATACAAATGGCCCCTCTAGTTCCAGAGATATGCTTATGGCTAGCTATGAAATAAAGATTATTTTCTTACCAACTCCTCTAATTCAGCCTTATTTGACATATGTATAGTTTGCTATGAGCTATATATAGCGTAGCAATATATTAGCTTAATATCAGCTCAGGCAAAATAATGTTAAAACTTATGTGGGATTTAATAAGGAATTAATTGATATGAATGGCTTCATAGGAAATAAAGTCTGTCAAACAAATCTAACTTTAAAAAAATTACGTATTACCTTGTAAAATTAAATGTAGATATTTATAAGGCTTTTAGCTTAGATACACATGATCGTCCAGCTGAACTTTAGTACTAAGCATTAGCAATGCATGTTATAAGGACTAAAAAGTGAGAATCTGGTAGGTCTCTAAAGATAGCTGTCAATGAGATTGTAATTTTGAAGGGACTAGTTTTAACTGGGTGCTTCAGAGATCAGTGCTTCCCCTAAAACTATTCAATATTTTTGTCAGGGTGGGAAGTAGGTATAAAAAAATTTTATAAATTTTAAATAATCTTTGCTGACAAAATTGGCAGGTGGCAAAAAGGTTGGCAAAGTGGTACATAATGACGAAGATGTCAGTCATATCAACCGAACTGAATTGCACGACCAACTGTGCCTTATTCAAACAAACTACATCTGAGCACTGGGAAGTACAGAGTTGTAGTTCTAGGAAGGGACATATAAGCAGGCTGAAGCACTGTGTCATTAATGTGGTGACTCCAGAATAGATTCATTTATTGTAGATAACAGCAAATATCAAGCACCCAGTGCAATGTAGTGGTAAAATGGACTAATGAAATGGGTGTATTCATAAGCAGGGAAGTGTTAACAAGATGTACAGTGTTCTTACTTTTCTATAAGCAAACAGTAAGTCTGACATTAGACTACTACAGAGGTTAACATTTAAACCCTTACAAGGGTTATTAGAAAACTGAACATGCAGAAAACATTTGAATTTTTGAACTATACATTTCCAGGGGGAAACTAGAGGAATTCAGCTTATGAGGTTACCTGTTTACAGAACATTGCCATTTCCACGTGGAGAAAATAATGGGTAGGTTATGGTATAAAATGAACTTATGGATGGCAACTGGAGCCATACAAATGAAAATAAAAACTGGCCACAATTTTTTTATTAAAATGGACACCTGACCAGCATGAAAAAGTACCAGTGAAAAATCATGGTCTCTTCAGCTCTGGTATTTTCCTAATATGACAGGTGAGCATCAAGGAGACAGCATTTAGCCAAGCATGTCTCTGGCCTCAGTTGTGAGTTAGAGGGGGAAAATTGCAGAAATTATTGGCCTAAATGAACCAGCTCTCCTATTTTGCCTGATGTGCTATGTAGTTAAGAGTTTTTGGGAACATCCTGTTTTTACATCTTCCAGCCACTTTAATGAGTTGAGAAGAAATAGAAGAGCACAAAGTGAGAAATTCCCAAATGTGTGATGAGTTACAGCTATGGGCTGCTAACTGATAATCTGGTTTCTGACTGATCTTTTTTTGTCTTGATGGACATTCAGTAATAACCATTTGATGATAACTGAAATAAGCACCCAAAGAGCAGTCTTCTACTCATCACTTTTGTTACTTTTGGGGAAAAAAAAAGATAAAAGCACCACAAAGCACATACAACTTAAAATTGAAAAATGGAGTTTTTCATTTTTTTACTGTTGCTGTTGTAACTGTGGCTGTAAATCTGTTATTTAGTTTAATGGCAGATCATAAGGAGACCATATGGCTTTCCACAAACTGATTCTGCTTCTGTTTTAAACTTCCAAATTGGCTCAGTCCATGAGAGTAAGTGTCATGCTCATTTACATACATAGAAGAGATTGACAGAAAATATACTAAAACAAATACTCATTTAGTTTGATTTAATAGATTAGATATACTAAAAAAGAGCTAATTATTTTTTAACTTTTCATAGAGGTCTAAATGTCCACTGGATAATATTAAAGAATTCCCTCTAAAAATAGGAATTTCTTGAAATCCTACCAAACAATGAGTGATGATCATCCTAATGGTGGCTACTGTGTTTTCTGTAGCTATTGGTTTCTTTGCTGTTGAAGTGTGGGTTTTTTTGAAGAATGATTCTGTTTGGAACCAAAGCCAAGCTTATTAAATTAATTAATGAGGATCTACTCCTTATAATATACATGCAAATTTCCAAACTCTGTATTTGCTTAATAATACAAAAAGAGTTTGCACCCTGTTCTTTACTCCTAGCCTTTGAAAGCATGCCCCCACCTGCAAACAGTTTAGTTTTTGGAGAGACTGGAAAATCAAAAATATGTCATTAACAAAAGTAATGCAACTGACAGACAATGACAGAGCATTAAATGGCACATAGTAACTACTGAAAAACAAATTTATGCAAAATAAGAAAACATCAAAGAGAGAACCTCTCATAAAGTTAAAGGCAATGAGTCACTTCATGATGAAAGAGATAGTTAAAAGTGTGAATGCAGTTTATGATACATTAGCAATCCCCCCACTAAGATGTAATCAAATCCTGAGTATGCGGTATATGTTTGTAGTGGTAGTGAATAAAAATATATTCTGAAATCTTTTGACATGTACACAAGTCATAAACATTAAGTAATCTACTTCAGAAAGCTTTAAATTGAAGAACATGTAAAACCTCCTTGTGCCTTACCTTTATTAGATAACATGCAAGTACTAGTCTCACGAGAATTTCAGAATCTCATCAATATTTGTTAATCTGCTAGTTCCTGATGAAAAGTGGTATGTGGTATTTCAGCACACCTGAAGTAGCAGAAGCATTAAGTACCACTTAAAAAATTCAAGATTATAATATTTTCTTTCACACACAGAAATAAGAAAATATTATGAAAGCTGTGTAAAAAATTTAAAAGGTAAAAAACAAATAGCTCTTTCTATCTACTATTACCTTTTACCTACCTGTCATAGACCTGGAATAGTTTAAAAAAAGGCATAGTGTGTTGATCTACATTTATAATCAATAGAAGCACTTGTGAAATGGAAGAACCTCAATCATCATACACAATCACAAATTAAAGTGAATTGAAAGTCGGTCATTAGAATGAAAAGCAAACTGAGCACCAGAAATGTTCAATACCATGTGATGTACAGATTGCTCAAAATAAAGTAATGTCATAGCATGAAAAAAGAAAGGTTGGAGTAATGTTTCACCTCAGCAGGCTGGAAAGTAAAATAACAAAATTCTCCTGGGGACACGTAGAAGACTAAGAGGAGCAACTGCTGTAGGTTTTCAGCCCTAAATTGGCCAAGGGGTAAAAAAAAGAAGATGATGAAAACATAAAGAAAAATGTAAATCTCTGGGTACTCCCTGGAGGTTTAATCATGGGAAATAAAAACGTGATGCTAAACATTCTGTCCACTCATTCTCTTCACTCCACTCAGCTTTAATCAAAAAAATTAGCTGTCTCATCTAAGGAAGGATCCTTTTCCAATACTGGCACAAAGATGGAGGGAAATTTTTCTCAGGTGTGCATCTCAGATATAAGAAATCCCTCTCTTGGGTCCCTATTTCTATCTATGGACTACAGAGGGAGCTTGAATGATTAGTTTAAGCTTGGTAACAGTTAAATTTTTAGACAGCTAAAGCCAGCTGAGACAAATCCTACCCTTTTTTTACACCCATCACCTACACTTACTTGGAAGGAAAAAGAGTAGCTGGCTACAAATATTAAGAGTCCAGACCTTCTAGAAATAAGAAGTCTAAAAAAGGCTGATGTCCTGGGCATTATAGATGGAATAATATGGTCAAATGTTGCATCTGGTTTCCATTTTTTAAATGTCTGAATCTTGTTTTTTTTTCATTATTCATCTAGTACTAGCCAGAAATATAAGAAAAGGTGAGAATAGCTTGTCCTGAAGCTACAAAGTATCTCTCCTGAATCATTTTTGTCTCTCAGCTCTACTTTATGTGGCTCTGTCAGTGAGCCATATGAAGGTCCCCCTATCCCATAGTAACATTTCAAACTATGCCTAGGGGTGTTCTTCACTTTTGAACAGGGTTTGGCAGTAGTAAAGCATTACTCATTTCCCTGCTTGCTTTCTGTGAGCCACAAGAGCAAACACACAATCAGTGATAGCTCTGCTCAAATGTTACTGTATAAAATAGCTGAGCATGGTTTGCATGCATTACCCCATTCTGGAGAAAGGGAATTATTTTCTTAGGCATTATTAGAATATAAATTAAACACAGAATTTTCCTTTACACCCTTAATATAATTAGAAATAAATTACTATTTGTTTGGTTTTGATGTTCTCATACTTTTTTGTATAAAAGGTAAATTGTTTTTCTAAGTTATCAGAATATCTATCTATAAAGACATATACACATATAACTCAAACATATACTTACATAAGTATAATATACATACATAGACACACACATTATATACACACACATTACATACATATAACACCCTCTCCTCAAATATTGTATTCTTACAAAATAGTGAACCAAATGCTATGGGGAAGTTATTTGTTAACCTAGCTCAATGTCTCCCAGGAGAAAAGATAGTTAAAAATCATCCCCATAACACTGTGAACATTGCAATTTCTCCCTATGAGCAAAATAGGAGAAATTTCTCCTTGAGAGCAAAAAGGCAAGCTGATTAAGTCAAAGAGGCGTTATAAACCCCAAGGGAAAACAACGTGCTTTATTTTTGAAATATTCCCAGCAGAAGTCTGAGAAATCTTACATGTCCTCTCACCACGATCCATCATTATAACTTAGCTGTTTGCAAATCCTCAGCAGGTCATCATATTTTACACTTGCTAACCATGTAAACACAACTGGGGACTCCTAATTACTGTAGATAATCTCAAAAACTTTCCAGTTTTGTAAAGCATACAGAAAAAGCTGGGAATAGATAATTTCCCATGCTGTTGTGTTTTCCTCATGTATATTTGTATAGCTGTCACTTTTCTGGATCTCTGATGGCGAGAGTAAAGTATCTTTTTCATACACATATAATAGTTCATAACAACCTTTGAGATGCTCTGTTCTTGTTCTGCATACAGCAGGTGGGTTTGCTGTGCTTCTGCTAAATTGTTTAATCAAAGTGCTTCATACTGAAGGGTCCATGAATAAATATTGTAAACATCATCAGGGGAAGTGATTTATATTTACTTCAATTTTGCCAGGAGAAAACTTAGATTATCTTGAATTAGCAGCTGAAGTTTTTGTATATTAAAGTTCACTGAGTATATTAAGGGGATCATCATGTACAAAAAGACAGCAGTTTCTCAGGTCTGGAGTTACATTCTTCCCAAAATAAAACAAAAAGTGCTGATTTTTTTATCTTAATTAGTGTGAAATTTACAGCAGTGTGGCTTACGACCATGGTCCTGGAAATGTATGTTTGGATGTGTTTCAAAGTTACTAGCACCACTGCAAACTTGAACTTTTCTGCCACAAAGACAAGACTCTGGAGCCACATCAGAGCAGGCTAATCTTTCCCCAGTGAGGAAGATGGTGTGGGCAGGCCCAGGGCAAAGAGCACAGTGCAGCCCTGTTAAGGCCAGGCTGGGCTTTCCAAGATGGAAGAAAGGATGGGGATGAGGGCAGTCACTGCATTCCAAAAGTGGCCTCTGCTGCACAAATGTCAGGGCCTTATGGGAACACTGATTGGCATGGATCTTCAGGCCCTAGGCACAGGGAAAACTAATGAGAGGGTCAATAATAGGCAGGTCATGGCTGTCTACTTCACCTCTGCCTAAAGTTTGCCTTCCGTGTATCATATTTTACACACAGAGTTATTTTTAATTATTTATATGATAGGCAGCATAATCAAGAGGATGGTAATCATCACTTCTTATAAGAATGCTTTAGAGAAACAGATGAATATACATTTCTGATATGTACATGCCTTACCAGCGTAGTAGTTTAATCTGACCAGACCTGAGGTGTGAAGCATGGTCCATGTTAAGACAAGAAGGAAGTGTTTACTACTGACAGATCAAATTTACTTTGCTGGGGTGTTGAATGCATTCTTGTAAGTAGAGCATGGCTTGGTATCAGAAATCACTATGCCGTTACACATGTAACTGCACTGCAGAAATCACATTTTTAACGGCAATTAGTGTGCTAACAGTTATATTTTAGTTCTTTTCAAATTATTTTCATGAGGTTAAGAAAAAGTTGTGTGGAAGTATCTGGTCATTGGTTATCTGTGGTTTCACCTTATGGATTTTGTGGCAGCAGAGCATGTTTTAGATGTTCTTTCACCCTTTGGACCATTTAACTCCTTCTCCTGATTCTTCATAAATCACCCGCAGTAGAGGTAACTGTTACCTTGACTATACTCATTACATACACATAGAAATACACATGGAAATACACATTATATATACACACATATACTCATATGCATGTGTGTGTGTGTGTGTGTAAGTATATGGACAAATGTGCGTTTGTATGAATGTACATAAATCTGTGTGCATGCCTATCTCTGCATTTAGATCTTAAATGATCTGTCTTGCTTATTTGTGGACAGAAAGGATGGTAGCTCACTTGGAGGAGACAAAGTAGGATATGATTAGGCTATGGGAGATGAGAGGCAGGAAAGCAGACAAGAGCTATTCAACTAATTTCCTTGCTGGATGATTTATAATATGGCTTCTTTTAGTGGGGGAGTTGTATGTAGGATAGAGCACATACAGAGATCACACACATGCTCAGAGGACACAGTGTAATTTTTACAAGGAGTGTTCATATCAATATTCAGGGCCAGATTCTGCATTTCAAGTACCTGACTTTCTACAGTGATTCAAGAGAGCTATTTGTATGAATGATAGTAGAAGAATAAGAATCTCTGCTTCTTTATCTGCCTTTCTTTTCAGAAGAAATTTCACTGTTAAGGTTTTGTTGTGTTCAAACCTGCCTGTGATGAAAAGATTTATATTTGCGTTTAGAAATCCAGAGACATATGGTGAATGTGAGAGCTGGCCAGCAATCAAGAGTGATTGATTCAGGTTTGGTCTATCAATTAAATGACAGAGCAATTTTAACCTTTTTTTTTATTATTTTATTTTAAGCTTGGGAGTTCACTGGAATATTATAACTCCCTTACCCATGCCGGTGACAGCTGACTTGTACCCATAAACTTTGGTGCATTGATCTATTAGTTCAGCTACTTCAATACATCTTCTTTTCCATAAATATGTCTGAGCTGTGACTTTTTCCCAACCTCACCAGAGGTATCCTTATTTGGAACGATCTAATATGTTCAGTGGTATCTCCACACACAGTCTAATATCTGCTTTGAATAGCCATACATAATTCACGGTGAGCAGTATGGCTGCACAGTAACACACAGTTAAGTGACTTAGTGTTGAAGCATTTCCCTACTCAGAGGAGAAAGAGGCACTGGTTAATGAGACTTCTCCTCTTTTTTTCCCAGAGGAAGGGGGATGGGAGGGAGCAGTGAAGGAGGTCTAGATTGCTGCATCAAATAAAATAAAGAGGAAAAAAAAAGAAAAGAAAAGGCGAAGCTTCTTTCTTGTTCCCATTTTAGCTTGTCTTTTGGATTCATTCCCTACCTTGTGTCAGTTTTCTGTACTGACAGCAATTCTTGTACACAGTTGCACGGCAAGATTAACTTTAAATCCTCCCCTCCTCCTTCCCCTTCCAGCCCCTGCCTGTCATTGTCTGCTCTTGAGTAAGCAAAGTGAATGTGGCCAGAGCAGTGTGGGACTGTTTTTCCATTCTCAAGGGCAACCACCCTTCTCATCAGCAAATCCATGCTAGCTGCTAGAGCTTCATATATTAAACTGATTTTCAGTCATGAGGTTAGTTTATCACCAGTAAAGCACTCAGCATAATAATACTTTACACCTTGTACTTCAGCAGTCCTTTCTAAGCACTAATTTAGACTCACATCCCTCTCTGAGGTAGGTCAGTACTATGCCGCCATATGAATGGGGAAGCAGAAGCCCACAGAGGTTAAGTGACCTATTCAGGGTCATGCAAGAAATGAGTAGAAATGCGGATAGCAGAAAACAAAGCCTTCTAGCTCCTAGGCTTGCATGGAGGAGTTGGAAAAATTATCAAGTGTTCAAACAAGGTTTGTTGCTAAAGAAAACAGAATAAAAATTAAAAATAAACCCTCTTGGGGGAAAGGGGACACTTAGTAGTCACTATTTTCAGATGAAGAAGCTGAGGTGAGAGAAAAGTGATGTGCTTGACATCTCATAGGCAATTCTTACCAAACATAGAAATTATGGAAGTAGTGAAGGCAAGAAGAGAGACTTTAATTAAATAACTTACTTTTCTGATTGTGTTATTAAACTTAAAGAAACAGACAAAAGAAGTGTAATGCTTTGTGTTGAATTTTTAGAAGTCCAAATTCAGTTGACATTCTTATTTGATCATAGTTTCTTTGTTTGATTTGACTTTTACTTTACTCATTTATTTTCTTTCACTTGTCCTTTTGTTATCCTTTGACAGTAGATATTTTAATTATTAAATTCCTTGTTTTCTTTAAGCATGTCAATTCTCTTAATCATTCTGTTTTGTTGCTTCTCTCTTTTTATCTGACTTCTTTTACCCATCAATACTCAGTTTCTGATTTTAAAATATCTCTTATATTTACTCGTTTTTCCTGCCTCTCTAATTCTTCATTGTGTATTGGTCCCCAGCACTGATTTTTCCATTGATTGTTGAATTTTGGAGAACTATCCCTCTTTAGTATACTTTAACCTAATTATGTCTGTTTCTAGTCTCCTTCTGTCTTGGATGGACATAACTGAAAAAAATAGAATTCTGAGATGATATATGTACCAAAGATGAACCTTCCTTAAAAGAGTATATTCTATTTCTTCTTACAGAAATTCTTAGAAGACTCATGCAAGATTTTTATATGATAATATGCTTGTTGTGTGATGCTATATGATGTTATATGGTTGTATTATGTTGTATTAGACTATATTATTATATTACTACAGAGTGTTATAGTATTGTATCTTCTTCTTGGCACAAAGCCTGCACTCTGTTCCTAGGAAAATAGCATACAATTTCAGTAATTATCTATCATGTCTAAAAAAATGTTTTGCATGAATCTATTGGTTTGAGCTGTTCATCATAATGTATTTTATTTCTGTCCACTTAAAGAACACCTGTTAAGCTGTAGTAAATTTCTAATCACATTCATGCCTTTTCCTTTTGGCTAACACCTTGGTTCAACAATACGCCATGAGAGTTCCACAACTGAAATTTTTATTAAAATTTAAAGCATTTCCTTTTTATTGACTTCAGTTCTGTTTCACTTTTTAATTTGATGGCAGAGAAAAGAAAAAGATTGTTTATTTCAGATAGATGTATTTTGGCTTTTTCATACATATATATATATTTATATATATTTTTATATATACTGGTTTTACCATTCTTTTAAGTCTTTTCATGCAATGGTCTGCTTTTGTCTTAAACAGACTGCCCAAACTTTCTGTTCCTCCTAAAATAAGTTATTTCCAAGACCTTCCACTACTTCAAAAAAAAAAAAAAAGGAGGGGCAAAAATATGCATAATTGTGTGAGCATGAAATTGTAAGGACATTGTAAACCAACTGTTTCAGTAACAATCACTGTCTTTTTCTTAATGCAGGTGAAAAACTTGTTTGCTTCTTTGACCCTGAAAGAAAACCAAGTTCAGAGCTGAGCTTAGATCTTCAATACTCTTGTCCTAATCCTCTATTTAGCTCATTAGGTCACAACTCATATGATAACCAAGATCCCAAAGAAGTAGTCATTAGTTCCAGCTGGTACTTAAATATAAAAAACTGTTTTGATGCAACAGAGCAATGAGTTTATGGCAAATCTGTGGGGTATGTTCTCCCATCAGCTCCCAAACACAAAACTCAACACTGATTGTGTGTGGAGTGTCCCTCTACAGACTATTGGCATGTTGTGGCTCCCCAGTGATTCCACTGTGGAAGAAATTCAAGGAATTTGTCTCTGACCGCAGAATTTATGAGGCCATGCAGAAGTCCTTTATGGATGGCAGGAAGCAAGGAAACAGGTCAGAGCCTGCTGGGAATCTTCCTTTTTTTGTTTTGTTTGTTCTTTCAAGGGACTACACATGGGAAGAAGAAAGAGTTGAGAGGGAATTCTGGCACTCTGCCCTACCTCTGCTTCCACAGAAATATAGGGCTAAACTTCTGCTATTCTCAATGGGAACTGAAGCAAATGCAGAGTATTTTCTTACTGTTGCACAGCAGCGAGGTTGTTTTGTCTGTTCAGAAATGTTAATGTTCGATTCAACAGAATTTTTAATAATACATTTTTTAAATTTACTTTGTGCTGCTACAAAAGATAATTTTGTTCAAGGCTAAAACAGTGCTTTTATGCCAAAGAAGCAAGGTTGGTTTTATCTACAGAGTGTGAATTCATTGCCAAAGCACATAGGATGTTTGCAACTATCTTCTTTTCCGGTAGTGCTATTTTGCTCCTATATATTGCTTCCATCACAAGATCTCAAACTGTTTTCAAGCAATGTTTCTCCACCTGTAATCTGTGGAGCATTTGTGATCCAAGAAACATTCCAAAGGAACTCAGAAAAAACTGTAATTCCTTTCCTCGGTATTACTGTATGACTGAAGAAGAGAAATATATTACAAAACAAATGCTACATACACTGATTCTTACATAGAAGATGGAGTGAAAAACACAAGTGCAAAAGAGGTATCTCAAGTTTGCTCTTTCTTTCATTTGATTCTAGATGAAAATCATCACAGCAACATTGGGCATGATAGGCTTTATATCTGAATGTTTTTATTTTTTTATTTTTCAGAGGAAAGTTTAGTCCAGCATAGCAATAAAAATATTAAGGAGTGTCTCTCCTAAAGAAATCAATATCATTATTCCTATTTTAGGAATTAGAGGTAATAATGAAATTCATTGAGGAAATGAATGTTGCTATAAGGACGCATACATAAACAGCACCTGCTTTTGACATACCTCGAAAAGAAATGGGACAGATTTCACAGCTTAAAACTTGTATTTGAAGCAGTGTTACAAGGATAAACAAATACATGTGCATTTCAGGACTATTTTTGCAGTCAGCCACTATGTTTTATAAGTTCAGGCTCATAAGTTATTCCACTTAACCTCAGGCACTCTCGCTGCAGGGCCGTATAAGGAGCAGAGTCACTGTGGCGTATGGGATTCATGCACCCAGCAATTCGAAAAGGGAGAGGTGAGCTCTATGCCCCAGGTCCAGCCAGTAGCGCGTCTGAGTACATATTCCCAGCAGGTACACACACACACATACATTCAATGCATAGACACATGCACACACAGACACACGGATCAACCCAGACAGAAAACATTTCTCTTGCGATCACAAACAGCACTGATGACCTCATCCTGCTCTCCTCTCTGGCTCAGTAGATAGAGAGGCAGTGAAAGCTACATACGAATTCACACAATAAGATAAGCTACAGCAAACAGTCAGTCTGGTAGCTGCCACTGGATCCCAGTCTCCTCAGGTGCTGGCTCCTGGCCAAGACCCCTGGGTCCACAGCCTCATTGCAATAGCCAGTAGAGAGCCCCTCACTCCCAGACAGGCACACACAGAGAATCTCTTCAGTAACTGGCCTTAAACACCTGATTTAAGAAGTAGTTGTTCCCTGGATCGTCTGATGTCCCAGTTGCCTCACACTCAGAGACCCACGAATGCAAACGGGTCTCCCTGGTAGTTGGCTTCGGTGGCATACTGCTCTGGAATCTCTGTGCCCACCTCTCTACAACAGAGAATCACATATTTTCACTATAGTTCAAGTGCTCACATCTGCAAACGCTGCTCCTATATATTATAATTTCTTCCATATCAGCCACTAAGTCTTTTACAAAATCCGAGTAAACACAACGCACATTTCAAAATCAAAAGTGTCATTACTTTGGTGTTGAGTTGCTTTTTGATGTGTCAAGTAGGTGATTTTTTTTTCTTCTGAAAGATCAGTGGTATTGGAAAATGCACCTAAATATGTTACAGGATTGGCAAGCCTAAAGTTTCCACAATTCAGTCTTTTATTTGAAACCTTATATATGGGAAGCTAGACAAGTCTGCACGGATTTCTGGAGGATTAGTGTAATCAGCGTTAGGTTTTATAGTTTTGCTACTTAAGCTCATGTCCTCAGACAGCTTATGTCCAAGCATGAAGATGACACATGCATTTGCTCTCAAGTAGGAATCCAGTTTATTTTTCTCCTTTTCCAGTGATATGGGGCAGTAAGTTTGAACCCATTTCTTCCATTTGTGAGAAGGCACTTGTGTAGAAAGTCTCAGGGGAAAAATTAATGAGGCGACTTTTGGAGTTAAAGTTCATCCATGATTATAAAAGAGCCAAATATACTCCTTGATTCAGTCCAATATCGGAAGATAAAATCGAATGGTATTTTTGGAGTTTCAAAATAATTTTCATTTTTTTTCCTTTTCCATTGTCCATGACTACCTTCATATTTTTATAGCTTTACTTCAACCATTCTCCCTAAGTTAATATTCATTATTGTTTTTTTCTTTCTCTTTTCTTTGATTATTGTTTCTTTTGCTACAGTATTTATCTACCAGATATAGTTCTTAAACATAAATTCAAAAGTGATACAAATCAAGTGTCTCAAGGCCCCAGGAAAGATCTGTGGTAGTTGTAGTATACTGTCAAAGGAAATCCACATGATTTAATAAATTAATTCTCTGCATCCTGAATCTGAGGTTCATATAAGTACCACCCAGAGATATTTTTGTCAGTATCACATACTTTTCTTTAGCAGAAGCCTTGTTTTCATTGTAATGGCAGTCTTGTCATTACAGCACAGACCGGGAAATAACAAAGTTTGAATTCCACTGATTTATCTTCCTTATACCCTCAAATGAGCCACTGAGACCTATTTTATAATGTGTTCAAGAAGTATATAGTTAGTTTAGTTTGAGAAGTCAATCTAAAATCCAACTACTCCATTATCAAAATTTATGAATCCTTTTAGAAAAAGTCTAAATATTTGTCTGATTCTCTTGTCTGAGAATTGGAGGTGATGGGAATAAATATGTACAGTGAAGGAATGAAAGCTAAACAGGAGTCTTGTAGGCATACCCAGGTTTGCAGTTAAATTGAATTGTTGATATATTTTTATCAACATGAAGATAATGATATGTTTTCATTTTTGAAGATTTTATTCAAAATCTATATTTTTGCTCAAATGTTTTTTAAACAAGAACTGTTGAATTTCCTAAACCCGCACCTTTTGTGTTTGTCTGAAATAAGGGTACTGGTGATCATTGTTTACTGCTTAATTTCAGAAATTATAAAGAATTAATCTTCTTAAAAGTGCTATAGAAATATTCTGCCAAAGATTTTATAACGTTGTTATCAATTAATAGTTTGGTCCCAAGAAAAAATTCGCAGAACAATTTGGTCTCATCATTATCTCTCTATAATCAAAATGTAAAGAAGTTTAAACAAACTGTATGAATCTTTCCATGAGATGATGTCAGATCCTGGTTCAGTTCTATCTGTGTCAGGAGCCAAAGGTTAATTTTTTTTCTCATGGCTTGACTGAAGAAGGTGGACATATTCTGTTCAATGTCAGAAACACAAATTAGCATAACTGGGCACAGTCAATAATTTGTGCTAAGAAAAGCTCAAGGCAAGGATAGCAAGACTGAAGAAATGTTGGCAGAATGAAGTAGGAGTCTTAGCTCGTCAGTCCTCACTCTTCAACTTCTAACATCAGTGTAATAAAACCCATAATGTACACAAAGAGAGCCTACTGTTTAACCATATGTAACAGACTTCATAGACCAGGTGCTGGGAAATATTATAGATGGCAGAGTGAATGAAGAAGCACTGGAAGTTGTGTGATCAGATGCTAAAAACACCATAATTTTGTACATTAAAAACCAGAAACGAGTAAAGGTCAAGCCCTTGGGTGGCATAACAGTGTAAAGACAGTCTGCTGTAGAGAATTGGAAGAGCTTTACAGGTTGCACCCTTCATATCATATCCATTGATCACAAAAAATACATGAACTTAGCTTGATCAAGTAAAGTGCTTTTCCCTGTAAGCCTTTGAAACACGAATTTTATTTTTATGTGAGTAAACTGGATTCCTGTAAATTTATCAATACTGTTGCTCAGTTTGTACAGGTCTGCCATCTCTAATTCCTCCCAACAGATTAGTGACTAAGTGTTTTGCTCTCAGTGGTGAGTCAAAGCATCCAAGCCCATGTCACATGGGCTCCAAAATCATGTAGACAGCCCTACAGAGCTGCAGGGACTGATGCCAACTTTATCCTCTTTCATGGTAATCTCATTAGTACCTAGATATGAGAACATACAACTCAGAAAAGGAGCATGGGTAACCAGAAAAAAAAATTACTAAAACTTTATCTTGATAGTTTACACACCATTAATTAATGTTGTAGCTTACACATCTAATTAATGTTAGCTTCCACTTGCTTCTACTTTTTTTTGAGAAAAAAAGAAAAGTGAATTATAAGGTTTTAAAAAATGTTAATTAAGATTCCCATGGAAGCAAAGAACAAATCAATCAACAAATTCAGAGTAAATTTGATCTTTGAAACCTTGTATTTGATTTTCAGTTTGAAGCTCCTTATAGAATATGATTGATAGCAATTGCATCTGAAGCAGTGATATGTTAAGAATACGTCAGCAAACAAGGATCAACTGTCTCTTTCAGAGACTTGCCTGCAAAAAATTAACTCTTCATAAAAGACTGGTGGGTTTGAGATTTGGAGAGGGAGTATTGTGTGGTATTTTTTCCCCTCAGGCTATATTATTTTCTAAGAACAAAGGACAAATGTTTTGAACCATCATTTTATTTGATCCCCAGCATCTATAGGTTATACTTCACTAAAAAAACACTTGACCAAATAACTTTGGAAAAATGTAGAGTGGCAATGACAAAAAATACAGAATACATCCTCACTAGCACAAAATCTCAAGCAAATATGTATTCCTTATCCAATACAGCACCAAACGCAGACTTAAAGCTTTGCCCATCTTTAGCTTAATGGTTTTTTAGCATTTGAAAGCTGAACTTCATCTTTTACCTACATCTGGGCCTATACAATGGGGTGAGAAAAAGGATTTCAATTATTACTATGTATCAATGTACAAAAACCTACGAAGGTTCCAGTAAACTTTGTCTTTTAAAATCGTCAGACTACACATCAATGAAGAGACTTACTGTGTCTACAAATTTTTACACAGTTCTAAACTTCAAAAGCCCACCAACTTTCATTCTACTGCTATTCATGCGTTCCCAGTGTTCCTGTCCTTGTGTCCATATGATGTACCTCCAAGAGGAACCAGTCAGAAGCTGGCACCATGTCTACAGTTACACGTACATATTCTGATACACTGCAGAGCCCTTAAAATGTGTAAATACCTGGGACAGATTTGCCTCCCTGCTGTGTGCAAATAATAAATAGTGTGAGTAAGTCCAGCTTCCTGGTGGGATTTTTTCTGTTTTACCAGATCAAGATTGACTAAAAACAGCACTTCAATGACTGGAAAAAATACTCTTTTATAGCTAGAATATTTCATAAAGGCAAGTGTTTGTTTTGTGTTACTTTATGAAAGTCCAAAACCAAGAAAGCCATTTGGAAACATTTGTCCAAATATATATTGATAAATTTAGGGTGAGTTTTTGGTGCCAAATGTTCCTCTTTGACAAAATGTTTCCACAAAAACCAACAGAGGAACATCTTTATCTGTAAAAAACAGTAAATAAACAAAAAGTTCCAGCAAACAAAACCCCTTCAATTCTTTTTCCTGGATGTGTCCCACCAGACAAGCTTCAACATCCAGATTCTATTGAGGTAAATTATTTCTTTGAAATAACTTGTAACTGGATAGGCACAACACAAAATCTTGCAGTAAATAACTACTGGCTATTTTCTCATATAGAAACACATATATTTCACTTTGATGCTTCATTTCTCTTTTTTTTAATAAGGTAAATTTCAGAAAGCAGGGTAAAACTACACATTGTAAAAATCAGTGAACACTGCCATGTCTGTGAGTTAACATTTGTAGACTAAGATTTAAACATAGTTTTAGTGAAGTGGAGGAATGCTGAGACATTCCTTTTGGCATTCCAGCCCACAGATTAATTCAGTTACAGTAACTATTATTAAAAACTTCCCATGCACCTTATAGCATTATGATCCGAAGCCTTTCATGAAAGTTGCTATTGAAATCCGTCCAAGTCAAAAAAGAAACTAAGCAATCTTTTATATCCTCATGAAATACTATTGCCATGAAGATACTTATCAAAATAGTGGTACCTTTTTTTCTCAGTAAATTTATTACTCTAGCTCAAAAGGAAAAAACTTCTACCCTAACAAATCCTAAAAAATAATTCAATGTACACACTTTGGGAACATAGAGCCACATTTTTATCACTGTTAAAAAATAATTCAATTTTAATTCAAATCTTTCAAGGACTTTCAAAATCCTTAGACTTATGGAATCAATGACTTTTAGATCATTTTAGAGAAGTGAAGTACCACTCAGTATTAGTTAATTAGCTAATCTAGAACAATAAAATAAAATCTTGAAAGCTTTTTTACTTCACAGGGTTTGTCAGAGGTAGTATTACTGTTTTGTATTCCCACCAAATATTTATTCTGTTTACTTTTACTATTTCATACTTGGAAAATCTCAGCTTTGATCAACATACTTCCAACTACAGTTGTGCAAGTTCTCTGGTCACCAAGCTTTCATGTGTATTTATTTCTCTAGGTGAATTGTCTAAAAATGCAATGGAAATCCTTGTTATATTCCTGGGAAGAATCACAGCCTCATATTTTAAGCAACTTTAATGCAGTTTTGACAGTAAAATTTCAATTTAACAATTACTGAAAAGTATGGAACTGAAGTGCAACAAGACCTTAGATATCATTTTAAGTTCAGGATGAGATTCAGTCCTTTTCAGGGTTAAAGAAGGGAAGAAAGTCACAATTCCTAATTTCCAGATATCTAGTAGTCAGTTGTCGGAGTTATTTACTTCATGTTCCCCTTTATAATCAATGGAGAGAAGCAGGTAACTCTAAAGAGCAATTCATCTTCTGCTAAGATAGGAAGGATGAATGTATTTTAGGTGTGCCTATTTCTCTCTGCTGACTTTGAGGGTAGTCAGGGTTGACTAACTCAGATGAGTAATTTTTAGATGTCTAAAGTTAAGTGAGATGAATCCCACCCAATAAGAGTACACCTCCTTTTCTTCTTGTTTCATCTCTTTTTCAAGGACTTGGTGATGCGTTCCATCAACAGAATTTACTAAGTGTGTGTATGTGTGTGTGTGTGTGTGTGTGACAAGGTGTTTAAATATGGATAAAATTATCAGGACATTCTTTATGCATTTTTACTGCCATTAGCTGTTGGATTCTTTTAAAACCTATATTTCGGAAACCCCTTTATATCTAAGAGAGTTTAAGTAGAGAAGAACGCTCCAATTTCCCTCAACTTGTCTATAGCTGGCAAACCTCAAATGGCTGTCTTATATAGCCATTAAGAACCAGCCCTGCAGACATCCTCAATGCTTACAAACTCCCTCTAACAGCAAGTGTTTATTTTCAGCTTTCAGGACCAAAAAAGTAGGTTTTTTTGCTTTCACACTGGATGTTTTGTGTGGTCCAGCCACTCCACACAGTTTAATATCATCATGACTTAATTTCATGAAATTTTCATGAAACATCAGCTCTTGAAACTTTTATATGCATAGATCTTCCCTCTTTCTCACACTGTCAAGAGTTCAGCTCTTCCTGTAATGAAGATAATAAAGGTACCCCCAAAATGCCAGGCAGTGGAAGGACTTAGGAAAAATTTATTTTTCAAAGGTGAGAACACAAACTTAATGACATGTAGGCAGAGCATGAAAGAATGCAAAACTTTTTCCTTTCCAAGCCTTCTTAACAGCTTGGTCAGCCCCCCCTCACAGGGGCTCCAAGGTTGTCTGTGAAAAAGTTATCTTTTCAGAGAGTTAACCGCTCTCAAAGGCTGGAGAGGGAGAGAAATCTGAGCTTAAGTCTCCCAGCTACCAAAGGTCTCTTGAACAAAAAGAAATCATTAAATCAGCCTATGTCCTTGCCATCTCTTGCACAAGATGTAGCATCTCTTGTAGCTCTATCCTGCTACACTTTCCAACTTCATTTCACTACTTCCTTAATGGGCCTGCAGTCCCCACAAAGTATTTGTTCCTCATGTCACAGAACAACCAATGACCAGGTCAAAAATGGATGCAGGAGTGGGAGATGAAGAGGCTGGACAAGGTGATGTTAGGTTAAAGGTTGGACTTGATGATCTCAGAGGTCTTTTCCAACAGATTCTGTGATTCTGTGAAATACTTTACTAAATCTCAAATAGATCTGAAAACAAGAATAAAAAATAAAATTCATACTGTTACAGATATATCATTCATATGTTCATTAAACAATCCTTCTTATTTGATGAGTTGGTTTCAAATTTGGTGCTTTAAAAAAGAAATTGTAATCACATTTTGATGCCAAAAGACGGAATTTACAGAATGGAAGTGTATGATTAATGCTTTTCCTTTGCTGTTTTCATAGGAGCAGTAATTAGCTATTAATGTTTTTTAATAAAATGTAAAATCACTATTATTAGAAAGATATTATCATTATGCCAATAGTACTATAAAATAATCACATCTCTGAATATGTATGTTAAATAAGCCTGGTGGGAAAAGAAATTAAGGCCAAATTGCTGCCATATGTCAAAGGAAATTACCTAGGTGACCTTGTAAAAATGGCTAAGACTGTGTTCCAGACCCGGTGACTTGCTGAGTAGTAGACCTGAATTTAGATATTACTAATAAAAAGTTTTATAAAGTTGTCTGACCGTGGTCAATTTTCTCTTCTGAGTTTTTTAATTTCCATAATTACCAAAACTCACAGGCCTTAGTGCTCAAAAATGACCCCCTGTTTGTTTTCAGTGGAAAACAGTAGAGGCAGGGAATCAATTTAAATCAATATTTTCAGTACAATTGAATAGAGAATTCACCGGAACACCTTCCCATCCTCATTTTTTATATCTAGGACCCTAATTGCACTTGCAGATATGCAAATCCACTTCCTCATAACTTTAGGAAGGACTTCCAGTTAAAAGTAGGTTGGCTGTAAGGAGTTCAACTACACTCCTAATCAACTTGAGGAAAGATTTTCCATTGACTACAGTGATGACATCAATAGTTCTGCATTGCACAAACTGCTTACCAAAGCCTCAGTTTGACAAAGCACTGAGCAACTCCCAAAAAACCCCTAAACTTTAGTGCCTTCTTTTTGTAATTAACCCAGTTACAGCATTGCACTGTACCTTTCAGCATCTAGACCAAAAGTCTTAGTTCTGTTAGACACTATGTCTCCTAAATTTATGTAGGTCTCACTGAGACCACAAGTCAGGAAGAGGTGTGGGGGTGGCAAACAACTGGCCCAGTCTTCAACAACATGTCCTGTCCTTAAAGCTGTACTCTTTTCTTATCTTTTAATGGTTTGCTGCTGTATCCCCTAATAAGTTGTTGTGAACGTGGGAGAAGAGTGTTCAGTTAATTGAAATTATGTTCAAGATTTAAAAGTAATTATCTTATTCAGTGCTGAGAAATAACTAAAAAATATTCCATTTAATTACTCAATATTCCAAAATGTCCTCTGAATAATGATAGTGCTCTGAAGCCTTGAGTTTAGGCCATTAAAATGTCTTTTCTGCCCAACTGCCCAATGAGATTGCTATTTTTACAGGTTAACAAACCTCTATAATCTATATCAGAAGAAAAGTGACATCCTTCTTAGAGTATCCAGGACCCATGACCTCAGGGAGATGCGTTGTGTCACAAGCTTGACTGATAGAAAGGCAATATTCCTCCTTCAGACTCTAATTGGAACTACTCAGTGCAGCTGAAGAATTGAGTAACTCCTTATTATTCTGTTTAATAGCCTTTTTGCATTTACAAATCATTTATCAGTCATACCCAAACGAAAATTTATAATAATAGCAAAGATATTTGGCACAATATGTTTGGCTTGTTATCCAAAGACTTCGTATGGAGGCGTCAAAGTACAAGGGATGATGTCATACCCTGGAGTGGGTGCAAAAGGGGAATCATTCTTAATTTCTGGCTGACTTCCCAGGCTTTCTTTTGGTCCTCTTGTACCGGAATCTGTCACAGCGCTTTCTGTCACAGTTGTAAAATACTTTCGGAGAAACATAAAGTTTTTATGAGAAGAATGATAAAAGCGATGACTTATTCTAGGGGTTAATATTTGCACTTGTGGGCTGACTTTGAGAATTAAAAATAAAAAGAGGTTGAGGAAGAAAGTCAGAGTCCTTCATTTCCCCTTATAGTTATTCAGAAGACACAGCAACATCTGCAAAAGGTCTTCTATACTAAATTGGAGATACTGAGCTACAGTCATAGGGTTTTGAACATGGTGGATATATTGGTCAATAGACTCCACTGCTGATGATTTTAAATATTTTTAAGATTTTTAAAACACAAGAAAGAGAGAGAGATAAAGAGAGAAAGAGAAAGAAAAGTAGGAAAAGAAGGAAGGGAAAGAAGGGAAGGAAAGAAGAGAAAGAAGGGAAAGAAGGGAGGGAGGGAGGCAGGCACGCAGGAAGGCAGGCAGGAAGGCAGGCGGGAAGGCAGGCGGGAAGGCAGGCAAGAAGGAAGGTGGGAAGGTGGGAAGGCAGGAAGGCAGGAAGGCAGAAAGGCGGGACGGCAGGCAGGAAGGTGGGCAGGAAGGCAGGAAGGAATGAAGGAACGAAGGAACGAAGGAAGACAAATACTGTATTTAAAATCATCCTTGCATTTCATTTCATTTCAAATTCAGACACTAAAGATGAGAGATCTCTGAACCCTCAAAGACACTGGTTATACCAGCTCATGCCTTCTGGCTTAACTCACACAGCAGCCTTTACAGAATGACTTTTTTTTTTTAGCAAACAGAACTGTCTGAGGCAGAATACTTTTCCTCCATGTGTTTGCCCTTTTTGTATTATATTTACTTAGAACCACCTAATGGGAAATGTCATTGAAGTTTTGAGTATCTTCTGAAGAATGGAAGCATTAAAATACTAAAATACTGCATGCTGTCAAAAGCTATCTTAAGTGGTCTGGTTCATCAAATAATACACTAAGTAGAATTGAATTTAGAGGACTTTTATGCTACAATGTACACGTAAAGACTTTAATACCTGTTATACACTTGGCTTTTCTTTTTTCTCCTTATTTTGAGGAAGGACAGTCTCTTAGTTCTTGAAGTTTATTAAAGCTTTAAGCTGTCAGGTTATTACTGTCAGTTTCAAGAAAGGAAAGAGCTACTGATGTAAAATTAATTTATTGAATAGGATTGTTTTGCCCCAGGGGAATAACATCACCATTTAATTTAATTTCCCCATCATATTGTCTCATTTGCAGAGGAAAAAAAATAACTCTCCTTTTTTACAGAGCAAAGTATGTTATGCTGAATGGTGAATTGTCCTTACAGTTTTTTCTTGTTCTAGATTATCAGTTGTCATAAGAATATTTCAGACTCCCTGTGACTTCTACTTGCTGCTTTTTTTTGAAAACACTGAATTGTAAAAGTCTCTCAAAGATCTAGTCTTGAGCCTCTTGGCTGACAGATGTATTTCCATTGACACATTTAGTCTTGGATCATGCCAAAGGGGAGGAGAAAACAGAATGTATTAAGTAATAGAAAATACAGCTTGACCATTTACCAGTCTGTCCAGGATGCCTTCAGTATCCCAGGCAACCTGACCTGGTTCATCTGTAATGAAATTAGCAGACCCAGGTGGGAGATAGCTGCTGAACATTCAGTGGGATGGGATTTATTTATCACAATTTTAGAGCTACTCTGTCAAATCAATACATTGTCAGGTCCAGCATCAGTGGAGGTAGAGGGTTTATAGTTACAACCTTTCTACCACCTGTTTTGTCAAAGTACTGTATCACATATTTTAGGTAGTTAGATTGCATGCATCTCTTTAGAAGACATGAAATTCCTGCTGTCTTTCCTCAGTATATTGCAAGAAAAATGCATTTCATTTCAGTTAAATGTCCCCATAACAAGCAAAAAAAAAAAAAAGAAAACAATTTAGGACAGATTTTCATTCAGCAACTTAGCATTGTTCCAGTCTTCTCAGTTCCTCCCTTCTTTCTGGCAGTATCACTATACGTTGCATAGGTTATTAAAAGCAGAACGTGATGGTCGTGATGTATTACAGTCTCTTCAATAGATACAATTCCCAGAGGAAGGAAAATGACACAGAATGGGAGGTTTGCAATATAATCCTGTGTGCAGTGTGAACCTGACGTGTTTTGTTGTAAGAGTTTATCTTGCTTTAGCACCTGACCCACACCAACTTCAAAGCAAGAAAGGACAGTTGCCAGAAAATCTTTTCCCATAGATCCAAAGAGCCAAACAGTTATTGCGTGATGCACACCTGCAGAGAGTTACAGCAAAGCTAAGGTGAGCCAAAATAAATTAATCGAAGTCTTAGCACTTGAACTTTAGGAGAATTCAACCACGGAATAGTCAAAAGCTGAAATATCTACTTAAGAGAGTAATTTTTCTACAGACTTTGTGTGACTAATAGCTCCGGAATCAAAGGCACCCATGTGAGAATTCACTGGCCTGCAAACACATGTGGTGAGAGAAGTATGGGTTGCTGTGGTCTGTAAAGTTCCTTTCCATATGCTCCCTAAATTAGAGTTTAGATTTGATGAGAGATAAGCTAAGAGGATTTAAGGCCTGGGAGATATCCTTGTGTCTGTCAGGGAAGTTGAGAGCAAACAAAGGACTCCTTCTGGGAGTCTGGTTGCCTATTACAGAGACACCCACACTACTTTTCAGTGATGGTGGCAACATACAGAGGTCAACCTCTCTCTGAAAAGTATCTGCAAAAGGAAAGATCTCTCTTCCATGAAAAAAAAAGAAGCTTCAGAAATCTTTAGGGCAAAAAAAGAGCCAGTCCTTGGTATTTAAGTTTCTGCTGTTTGTTAGACCTGTGGTTTGGTTATTTTTAGTAACAAGCACAAAGGCAGAGAGATTAAGTCCATCAATGTAATTATTCTTTTTTTCAAAAGCCATGTCAGTCAACAGGGATTTTTTTTTGAGAAATTTTGCTTTGTTTTATGTAGTGAGTGAATTGGACGCGGACCCTCAATGTGGTGCATAAACAAGTAGTTTATTGTGGACGCAGAGCGAGAGATCCAATATGGCTACAAATGATACCTTTTTATACCCCTATGGCCAACTAATACATAGTACAGCTATTGTTCTGACATTATTTCTTTAGGGGATTTCCAGTCTGGGGTCTAATCATTTGGACAGGATACACATCAGCACACCTTCAAGGTCTCTTCGTCCAATCATGGAAGGGCACACAGGGTTTCTGCAGGCCTTCGCTTCTGCTGTTCTTCGATACACTGTATCCCACAGCTTATGGGATACACTTATTCCCATAGCTTTTCTTGTACCATTCACACAACACAGTCTAATGCCTAGGCCCGACTCCCTTTAGTCTTATGGTTTGGTTTTTCTTAGAAACCAACCTCTGGTGTTTTTTAATGGTAGAACTGGAGTCCAGGTACTGAATCAGATGTAAACTCTCTATTTGAGTTTATTGGAATTGACCTAAATTTTTTCCAGGTCATTCAAATTGGAACTATTACCAGTGAATTCCTTCCTTTCTTTAAGCTGTTTCTTTGTTTTAACGGTGTTCTACTATTTACTAAAGAAAATTAGACTCTTACGAGTCTCCAGAGAGGAACAGCATCAGGGGCAACCACTCCCACTGTGATGGGGAGAGGTGCTTTGCCCTGCCAAGATGTGGGCTGCCCAGTTGGACCTGAGTAGCCTGGAGTAGTCCTGATCACCTGTGTGTGGAAGGAGAGTTTTGCCCTAAGCAGCATACATGGAACAGTCTCCATCTTGCCTGACATCAAGTAAATGTCCGAGAATAGCAGTTTCAGAAGCACCTAAATATACTCCAAGGCAGATTCTGAGCAGTGTCTGAGGACAAAGCTGATGAACCAGATTCTGTGAGTTGGCATTATTTATATATTATTTCATTGAGCACATAAAAAGTGCACTTCACACCTGACAGTAGGGTGCAGCTTATTGAACAGCTTCCCACTCTCATCCCAGGAATGGCAAGAGGGAAGACTCAGGGAACTACAGACTGATTCTTTCCCTCAATCCTGGGGAAGGTGAAAGCAACTAATTCGGGAAAGTGTTTCCAGGCATATGAAGGACAATAAGGTGATTGGGAGTAGTCAGCATAGATTTGGAACTAGTTGTTTGGCTTAGTGGATGAGGAAATAGCAAATTACATTGTCTGCTTTGACTTCAGCAAGGCTTTTGACACTGTCTCCCCTAACGTCACTGTAGACAAACTGATGAAGCATTATCCAGAGAAGGAAACAGTGAGGTGGATAGAAAGCTGGATGAATATCTGAGAATTGTCATCAGCACCTCAAAGCCTAGATGGAGTTCAATCACTAAAATACATGTATTCCAAGAGTTGATACTGGGCCAATACTGGCCAATACTTCATTAATGTTGTGCATAATGAGGTCAGACTGTACCCTCAGCAAGTTTTCAGGCAATACGAAACTGAGAGAATATTTGAAACACCAGATGTTTGTGCAGCCATTCAGAAGGACCTGGACAGGCTCAAGAAGTAGTCCTTCCCCTCTACTAGGTCCCAGTAAGACACATCAGGAGTGCTGTGTCCAGACCTGGACTCCCCAGTACAAGGAGGCAGGGACATACCAGAGCATAACCAGACAAAGGCCAAAGAAATGTTGGAGGAACAGGAGCATCTGGCATATGAGGACAGGCTCCTATGAGAGAGACAGACTTGTTCAGCATGAAGAAATCTCAGGGGAATCTGATCAATATGTACAAATATCTGATGGGATGACATAAGAAGGCAAAGTCACTCTCCCTGTGGTATTCAGTGACAGAGCAAGAGTCAGTGGGCACAGGCTGAAAGACAGGAAATTCCATTTAAACAAAAATACATAAATATTGTGAGGGTGACTGAGCACAGAAACAGGTTTCCCAGAGGCTGCAGAGTCTCTACGCTTGGAAATATTAAAAATCTGACAGGATGCAACTCTAGGTGACCCGCTCTAGGTGACCCGCTCTAGGTAACTCTGCCTTGAGCGGGGAAATGGACAAGAGATCTCCAGAGGTCTCTTCCCATCTCAGCCAATTCGTTAGTTTCTTAAGGCTATAAGTAATGTAACTGATAAAACATACATGGCTGCCTTTCAAGTGATATTGACAGTGCCGTATCAATTATATAGTTTATTTTATTCTTTGGCTCCTATGTTGTGGTTTGAAGCATCTCTGTATTGGTACCAAAAATAATGGGAAATATTGAACAACTGCCAGCGTAAAAATGCACTCTCTATGCAATCTCTCTATGCGATTGTAAAAATGCAATCTCTACTGACATCTTAGGTTTCTCAAGAGTCTTTGTCTATGATGTAGTTTTTGCCTACAATGTATAGGTACATCTTGTATAACCTTCTCTCTGCCCTCTCATGGGTGGTGGATGTTGCATCTGGTAAGAGCTCCCCTTTGTACACACATGGGGAACTTGTGTCTGTGGAAGCATCCATTGTATCTGAGTGGTTTTAATATAGAATGTACTTGAAGAAGTAAGGGTACAGTGAAGAGAAATTGGTGCATTTTCTATTCAGAAGTAAAGCAAAGCAATGTCACCTGTATAGCAAAGTAAACTTTTCAACAAAGTAAAGAGAAAACCTTTACAGCAGTTATTAGCATATGAAATAGGAAAGACCAAAGCTCTAGAGCACTACAAGTAAAAGTATATCCCAGATATGTACTTCAGGAAGGGAAAAAAAAAAAAAAAAACCAAACCAGTATCTTGAACTTATATATACCTGAGTTCAATATTTAGCACAATGAGGGCAGGAGGGGAAATCTAATACAACACACTTTTAAAGTTAAGTGAAAAATTTTAGAGACATAGATGATGGGAGCTCATATCCATTTGAAGACAGCAGGAAAAATTATCTGTGAAAGTACAGTGGGGCTAGTTACTGGTTATTGCTGAAATGAAATGATTCTTAAGCAGCAATAAGAGCTTCAGTTAAAAATGTCTTTGTTTTTAAATGGATAACTAAAGCTTTGAAGAAACTGTGTTCAAGTAAGTGGTGAGATTCACAGCTGTGTCCACTTGCAGATCACCAGCATCAGAAAAAAGAGAAAGATTACCATTTGAACATTTCGGTAAATCACATAATGTCAAATTGTCCTGATCTTATCTCTAAAGAAAGATGTTGAAGAGAGCTAGAGTGGTGCTTTTATCATGGCATCTAGTTTAAGAGGTAAAGATATGATTCATACTGAACAGAAAGGTTGAGGTAAGGTAATGCATTATGCATTTAATATGGAGGTTGCTAGCCCACTGTGGTGACATTCGTCATATACATTAGTAAAATTATGCATGTACCTTGCTGAATTGTGTGGAGTGAAATTTCTTCTAGAAATATTATCAGATATGATTGTATGCGGCAAGGCAAACTTCCGTAAAAGCTTTGGTTTGCAAAGGAAAAGCCTTTACATTCCACAGCATGCAGAGTTCTGCTCATTGGTGGGTGGCCATTGAAATTGCCATTTGATTTTTGTATACATATTTATTTTTCAACCAAGGTGGAGGTACTTGCACCTTAAATAGAGGTCCTTTTGGTTTTTTGCTTTAATGTAAACTACTTTCTGTGCAGCTATTTTAAAACTAACAGGGATATTAGTGCAACTTGCTGTATGAGAAACATCTTTTACTTAGTTAAAGCAAGAGTTGGATTAGGCAGGAAAATTTTATGGGAGTAAAGATCCAAAGAAAATTCAGATTGTTTCCTCTTGGTCTGATATTCTTGCTCATATTTTATTTTCTGGAAGAATGACTAGATGTCTCGGTTTAAAGACAATTATGCAATTTGAAGTTGCAAACACGAGACCACGAAAAGATAGACAAAAAAATAACAGCTCTTTATTAAATGTAAATATATTTTTATATATATATGTTACAAATTATATCTATTTATATATATAAATGAGAAAAACACAAAACACAAAACAATGTCTCTAAAAAAACAACCAAAAAACTGTAGTGAAAACAAAAAGGAATGCTTTTTCTTCGTGGGGTAACTTTTAAGTCCCTGTTAAGTCTCTTGGTCACCTGGAGATGACAGCCACTGAAAAAATGCTGACCACTAAGCTGGTGGAGCACAGCCAAAGATAGGATCATGGGGTAGAGATGTTTCTCACCATACGTTCCAGTCGGCCAAGGGGAAAGGAAGATTTTGCGATTGGCAGCTCTCTTTCTGAGAAGTCCAAGCCCCATCCAGAGGTGGCAGCCGAGCTGTTCCCAGGAAGCCACAGAGAGGAGCCACACCGTTGCTGCTCCATTCACACTGAAAAGCCAGCAGAGAAGAGCAGAGAGTCACACTGCTTGCTGTCCCTCTGCGTCGGAAGCTGAGTCCATGCACGTCCACACAACACAGTGCCAAGACCAGAGAGAGCAAATGTTCCGCCCACATTGGGCTACTTCTGCTTCCCCTCCCAACAGCCATCGCTCAGCAGAAATTCTGGAACTCGCCACGTCCATGCCTTTGCCATTCATGCCTGTGCACTGCTAGCCGGGGCACTGCCACTTGGAGCAGCTGCCACCTCCTCTGTGCCGCACCATTGGCCCCCAGGGGGGAAGAAAGAGCCCAGCTCAGGCGGTGGCCACCCCCAGGAAACATCACAGATCAAGCCCTGCAGGCAGCATGGCCCCAGCATGGCACAACACGGTGGCCCCACGCGGTCAGAAGAGGGAGAGGCACTCCAGAGAATGGACTGGCTACACAGGAATGGGGCAACCCTGTGACAGCAGGCAGCTGGAAGCCCACGGGGCATGGCAGCAGCTTGCAGCCAGGTGGAAGCAGGGGCGATGTCCAGCAGCACCCACAGGCCACACATGCAGGAGCTGGCCAGGCCCCATGCCACTCACCCCAGACCCATTGGCTCTTGGCACCAGCCCGTGCTGCAGCCAGAATGAAGTGAAAAAAAAATCAATTAATAGGCAAGATCAAACCAGTAACATTAGATTTTCCTGGTAGCGTTGGTTTAGCACTGTAATGTCAGCAGTAAAATTTCCAGTGCTATTTCTCCATTTTTATAATTTACTAATCAATAAAATGCTATGATTACACTATTTTCTTATTTTCTCTAAAGAAAATAATTGTCAGGGGACTGAACTGGATTTCTAGTTGAAGATGGATGAACTGTGTTTCTTTTCTGTGATGGAAAACACACAATATTATACCTCAACAGGTTTTTTCCCACCATTAAAACTTGGATGTACTTTTGAACCAGTCAGTACTTTTGAATCACTTCTGTTTCTCAAACAAAGTCAGTTTTTTTTGTCTACTTACTAAAACAAGCAAAGAACATGATGGACTTCCTTCTCCTTCTTTATCTGGGGACCAAAGCACAGTACAGACACAGTCAGCAAGGCACCCCAGTTTATCTAGTTTTCACATTCATTGCAATATAGCCAAGCTGGTATAATCACCTTTGTACTGGTTTGATCCTGGCTAAATGCCGAGGACTCACACACACAGCCACACTCTCCCACTCCCCTCCCTGCAAACAGACAGAGGAGAGAAAAAACTAAAAGGTTTCACAAGTTTTGTGATAAGGACCATAAGAAACTCCTTATTAATTATTTCACAGGCAAAACAAGCTCCAACTTGAAATATTAAGGATTTATTATTATCAAAATCAGAGCTTAAGAGTGAGAAGTTTGATAGATCTTACAGACACCTTTTGTCCCCTACCCCTCCCTCCTTCTAAGATCTCCCTCCTTCCCCCAGTAGTCCGGAAAGACAGGAGTGGGGTGGTTAAGGTCAGATGTTGTTTCTGCTGCTGCTCAGAGAGAGAGAGAGTCCTACCTCTGCTTCCTCATGGGGTCTCCTCCACAAAAGACAGTCTATCACAAAACTGCTTTGTGGGTCCATCCTATGGATAACAGCTCTTAGGTGCTGTTGCTACGTAGGTCACTCCTGCCTGAAGGTTACAGTCCTTCAGGCATTGGCTGCTCCAGCGTGGGTTTCCACGGGCCACAGGTCCTACCAGGAAATCCTGCTCCAGCGTGGGTCTCCTCTTCCCACGGGCTACAGGAGTCTGTCAGGCCCCTGCTCCAAATATGGACATCCCACAGGATCACAGCCTCCTTCCAGCATCCATCTGCTCCAGCGTGGGGTCCTCCAGTCTTCCACGGGCTGCAGATGAATCTCTGCTCCCTATGGTCCCCCATGGGCTGCAGGGGAGACAACCTGCTTCACCATGGTCTGCACCACGGGCTGCAGGGGCCCCATTCTGGTGTTTAAGGCATCTCCTCCCCCTCCTTTTCCACTGACCTTGGTGTTAATCACAACTTCTCACTCCACTCTTCTCTAAGCAGCCATGTTCCTCTGCCTGTACCTTTTTTTTCCTCCTTCTTAAATATGTTATCACAGAGGCATTACCATAACTCCTCATTGGCCTGGCCTTGGCCAGTGGTGGGTCCAGCCTGGAGCTGACTGACATTGGCTGTACTGGAAATAGAGAAACTTCCATCAGCTTCTCAAAGAAGCCTCCCCCATAGGCCTCACTACCAAAAAGCCTGGCCACTAACAACCACCACAAGCTTATTCAGAACTAGTATGGATACCAAATCAAAATAGCAATGACACCTTAGATTACCATATTTTCTAGCTCTGCATGCCACTGCAAAACTTTGAACTCCCCATGTTAGAGGGATAAGGATAAACTTATTAAACAAAAGGGATAGCTGAAGGACTAGAAAGCAATTTTTTGCTCAAATTAGACTCCCATTTGCAGATGTAACATGTCTGCACATAGCTCTTTCAATTAAGAATAGCTTTAGCTTTGTATGCCTGGGGTGCTCTCATGCTAAACCCACCATGGGATACACAGAACAGTACTCTGTTCTGACAAGATACGAACCTGCGAAGCACCTTGGCATGCTTGTGGGTCTAAAACAAGTTTCACTCACTATAACTGTCTCATATGGACAAAATTAGGATAGGTCTTTCTAATATTTGCGTATTTATATATAAATCTGTATGTGTTTATATGTGTATATCTGTGTTTAGAGAAAATACTATAATGACAATAAATCAGGTCTCTCAGGCAGCATGATCTTGGGGACTTTTAAAAATTTCCAACTTGTATCTCGTAAGTATTATCAAAAAACTGAGGAGCCAATAGTTCCCAAAGCTGGAGATTGGGAGCATCTGATAGCAACCACTTCCATTTTTACTAAGAGATTAACAAAGAATTCCTTCCAGAGTCTGGAGCTGGCACTGCACCTTGGCAAATCACAGAAAAGTTACTGTGCAATAGCCACCTTCACTGTGTCAAATGCTTTTAACATATTTTTTACTTTATTCAAAAGCATTATTAGTTCAGTACACAGGGGATTAAATTACTGCATTAATTCTTTTCTTAATTTGTATATGTTTGATATAGTATCTATTTTTAATTATCAGAAGTCTTATTTAATTTTGACTTCAATAAAAATTATATATGGAATCGTACACTTACTCATCTCTTCTACATGTGAGAAGATGCAATATTCTGTTAGCGGGAAGTAGTCAATTAAAATGTTCAGTGCATAAACACAAAAATGTTTTCCCTTATCAAAGATAATACAGAAGAAGAACAGTCTTGTGATTAAGATGTTCAGCACATAAATATAGGACTCTACTTCTCAACAAATATAATAGAGAAAACTTACGATTAAACAAAGGGAGGTAAGCCATCACAGCTGCATTCCTGGCTCTGCTAGAAACTTCTGATATGGCTTGAGGCATGTTATGTGCCGATTTTCAGGCAGGTGTCATGCTGGGAGTATGAGTGCTATTATTTTCTAGAAAGAGTAGAGCATGAAGAAATTTTCCACACTCCTCTGCTGTGTTTCTGAGTGCTCACTGCTGTGTTGGTGCACTGGTGTCCCCTGTATGGCAGTTCAGGCCCCTTGTCAATAGATATCACTTAGGATTTCAAAGTGCTGAGGGAACTGGGATTGGACCTTGTGGTCCTTGAGATAAAAAAAGAAGTTCCATCAATAGTTGCTGAATTAATGGCTTCACACAACAGTAATTTGTTATTGCCTAACTGCAATAACCTTTCTCTTTCCTCTTGTTCCCTAAGGAGCCCTTGGCTTCCACACACATGTGCACACAGCTGTCTCTTAGGTCCCAAGGCACCTGTGAGGTACTTCAGCACCCTCCTTTTTCCCTGGTGAAAGGCAGCATGTACCACTCCTGGATCCCAGATCTGAGGGGTAGGGGTACACGTGGGACAGTAACAGCTGAGCCCAGTTGTCTGTATCCCTCCTCCTGATGTTCCCAGAACTGATAGGCATTTAAAATATTTTAGAGTTACTGGGGGCAATACAGAGGCAGACAAACAGACAGACACACCTAGTATAATTTTTAATCTATCTCTATCCACAATTTGGACTGAATTTACTTGAAGTGTCATTTGTCTTCAACAAGACCTTCTAAATATGAGCATAGGTGTTTCCAGGGCTGAACTCCCTCTCACTGTGGTTCTCATTCATGTGAAGCAAGAATAATTAAACAACGGAAGATTAAACAGAGAACTTGGATGCCCTTCTCTTTTTTAAAGCTAGAAATTAAGTAGGGCATGAGCAATGAAGTGATCAAATGCTCAGAGTGAGGATTTTTACTCGTGTGGAAGCTACCTTTAACTTTTCAGAAAAATGTACCTTCAAATGCAGAAGGCAAAAAGGTACATCCTGGTCAGCAAGTACCTGTAATCATAAGCAGAAGTTTTTGAAAGTAATCTAGCATTGACATGGGTCAGTCAAAATTCAGGCAAATCCTTTACTAGATTTAGTGATAGATTCCATCCACCAGTTCCTGGCCCTCCAAAGAGGTACAGCAATGTTCTACCTGGACTAGACTCACTCCAAAGTGAAATTGCCAGTGTTAGATATCAAGAGGTTCCTTCATGGAGAGCGACTTGGCATCAGGCTGTCTGCAGATTCACATGATGCTTATTTTACAGTTCATTTTAACTCAACCTTATTTTCAGTGCAATGATTTGAGAGTTAGCTCCTTCTGATAAAAATGA
>WEIV01019639.1:0-18518 GCA_013390005.1 Calyptomena viridis | reverse complement strand
GTTGGTTTTCACGGTATTTTCCAACTCCATCTCCCAAGGACGCGGCGGCGCCCCCCGCTGGTCACGGCAGAGCAGCGCAGCCCCCGCTGCCTCAGCGCCCCCTGCTGTTCCAAAGCTGCCAATACATCCAGGACCCGCGGGGGGAAGGACCGTTCTCAGTTCAGCCAGGTGGGTTCATCATTTGGTGACGTTTTGTTCTGTTTTACTCATTTCCCTTCTGAATACACAGTTACACAATCACCTATTCCGTCACATACACACACATATATATAATAAAGTATATAATATATATCCAATAAATTTCTTGTATCTCTATAGATCTCTTTGTCTCGTATTTCTAAATTTAAATAAACTGCCCCAAACCCGGACACCTGCCTGGGAGGTGGATTTGCAAACCCTGAAATCTCCCATGGAGCCATAAGAGGAAGGGTGGGGCTGATTTCACCCCAAATAGTGGCAGCAACTGGGTGTTTATTTGGGGATGGGTGTCTGTTACAACCAACGCCGGTGTTGGAAATGATAAAACTTTTAAATTAATTTTAATAATTGACTTTAATTAACTTTCTGATTAACTGTTTTAAATAGTAATAACCAATATATTAATTAAAACAATGTGTTATTCTTAAATTACTCTTGGCATTTAGCAAAGTTTGTCATAAGCTGCTTTGGTGGGAACACAGCTTGGGAAAAGTGCTGAAAGTAAGTTTTGTTAAGCTGACCTTGATAAGCTTCAGTGAACAAAGCCTGGGAGAGAAAGATGGATTGTTGAACTGGGACAGGAGGAATGCAGAGTTTATGGAGCACAAGGACGTTCTGCAGAAACCAGAAGATAAAGAAGAGCCCAACACAGACTCAGGTACATGTTGGAAAATCCCTCCTGGGGAAAAAGAGAATAAAAAGACTGAAAAATGTGGACTAACCAGGATGAGAAGTAAGAAATCAATAATAAATAGAGGATAGAATATTAATCAATGAAAGAGAATTCTGTAATGTATAACCAATGAACATTAACTCCTTTCTTTGCTAAAAATGTATGAATAAGTGGAAAAGTTGTGTTAGTGAAGGTGGAATTATTCCCTAAACACACCCTGGACAGAATAAAGTGCTGCCTGACTTGCTCACACTAAAAAAAATGGTGTTGGAAGGTTTTATTTATCCCAACTCTTCCAGTGACTCCAGGAGGTGAGAGGTGACCCAAGTTCTTCTTAATGGACTCCTTGGGGTGGATTGAGAGGGAAATGACAGAGAATGATCAGTGTTTGTACAGACACGGATGTGGGGTTTATTTTAGACCAGTTTGGTAGCCAAGGCCAGCAGGGATGGAGCCCTTTGGGGTATTTTCTATAGTGATGGAACAATATCAAAATAACTCTTAGGCAAAGGTATAAGGGAAAAGAAATCAAGTATCCGAGTAGAAAGATCCAGAGTCATCCCCAAGGATCCAGCACAGACTTGGTTGTTGCCATTCCCATGTCCCTTGGTCCCTGGGGTGGGGGAAGCTCCCAACCCCCAAAGTTCAGGGGGTTAATCCACCTCCAGGTTTAGGTGGGAACACCCCGGTGCCTCCCCTGGGGGGAGTCTGACACTGTCTGATGGAACCCTGGGGATCCTGCCCAGTCTTCTGGGGGGAGGCCCCAGAAATGAGCCTGGGGGCACTTTGGGGGCTTTGCTGCTTTATGGCCCCTTCTCAGACAGGACAGATCCTCTTGATGCAGAGAGAAGGCCTCTGCATTAGCCTGCTTTTTCAGTGTGTTTTTGCTCTAGGCCTCTGTTTAGCTTACTTTTTGGAAGGCCTTTACTTAGTTTGCTTTTTGGGGTGCCTTTAGTTACCATTGTGTCTCTTAGGCCTTAAAGGGTTTTTGTGTATTCTGCATTCTAAGATGCTTCTAGTTATACCGTATCTTTTAGGCCTCAGAGGGTCTTTGTATTTTTGCTTTTCTAGGTGTCTTCAGTTGTTACAGTATTTATAAAGCCTTAGTAAGTCTTTGTATTTTCCTCTGAAAGTCTTTGTTTTGTCCTCAGTAAGTGTTTGTATTTTCTACTCATTAAGGTGCCTTAATTGTTACAGAATTTCTAGACCTCAGAGGGTCTTTGTATATTTAACCTTGCAGCTGACCTGAATACAATAGAGACTTGTAGAAATGAAACTTTAAAGTTTAGAAAAGATAATTGCTTAGGAATAATTATAATATATTATAATAACCAATATAATATAATAACCAATCAGAAATTTAGAATAATTATAATAACCAATAGAATATAGTAGTGAAACATAACTATATTAACATGTGTATAAAACATTTGTAATTCCATGTGACGAGTGAGTGAGAAAGGAGGAGAAATCCCCCTCACTACTTCGGCCGAATAAACAAATACCTGCTACTCAAAGATGAAAAGGCTCTGAGTAGTTTTTACAAGTGGCTTTTTGGCTTCACTGCAATAGAAACATCTGGCCAGGATTTTACAACCTCCCTTTCCACAATATACAATCCTCACCTCCAAACATTTGATCATTGTCTTACCTCCCTATATACAATTTTTATCTTCAAGGATTTAGTTACTTGTTACACATTCTTTCTTGCTTGCTAATTAGCTGAACCAAATTATATCTGTGTTTCACTGTATCTCCCAGAGGTGACCCAGGATCCTGTCACTGGATCTCTTGGGGTGAATGTAGAGGGACATGACAGAGAATGCTCAGTGTTTGTACAGACACAGATGTGGGATTTATTTTAGACCAGTTTGGTAGCCAAGGCCTGCAGGGATGGAGCTGTTTGGGGTATTATGTGTTTGGGGTTATTGTGATGGAACAATATCAAAATAACACTTGGGCAAAGGTATAAGGGAGCACTAGGAGGAAACTGGGAGCACTGGGAGGGAACTGGGAGCACTGGGGGGGGCCAGGGAGTGATACTGGAAGAGAACTGGGAGGGATAATGGGAGCATTGCGAGTGAACTGGGAGCACAGGGAGGAAACTGGGAATACTGGGGAGAACTGGGAGTACTTGGGGGAGCCAGAGAGTGATAGTGGGAGCACTGGCAGGGATTTGGGATTCAGAAAAGGGGATTTGTGATCCAAGGAAAGATTTGAGGTCCAAGGGTTCTCATTATTTAGAGATGGGGATCCACATCCTGAGCTTTCATTCCTAGGATTTTGCAGGGAAGAAGTTTTTTTCCAGAGTTTGTGTTGGGATTTGACCCCCCAGCGATGGTTGGGATCCCCCAGAATAAACCAGGATCCAAGGAATCCAACCAGGATCAGAGGAGCCTGTTCCCAGCAGGATGGTGCTGTTGGAACCCCTGGCACTCTCAACCCATCCCTGCAGGATCCATCCTGGATCCCCAGGGCAGGTGAATCCTGCTGGGAATTGATCCCTGGGCAGCTCTGGCCTTCCCTGAGCTCTGGAGTTGGGACATTTGGAGCTTGGTTTTCAGGGATTTGAGACCAGGATTTCATGGATTTGGGTGCCTGATTTTCATCTTTTGTAATAGATTTGGTGCCTGGTTTTTCATGGATTTGTTGCCCCTTTTTCATGGCTCTGGCACATGTTTTTTTATGGATTTAGTGCCTGGGTTTCATGGAGTTGTGGTCTAGTTTCATGGATTTGGTGCCTGTTTTTTTTTCTGGATTTGTCCCCAGCTTTTTGTGGATTTGGTGTCTGAATTTCATGGATTTAAGGCCTGCTTTTTGGTTGGTTGGTTGGTTGGTTGGGTTTTTTTTGCTGTTTTGTTTTGGGGTTTTTTTTTTTTTATTTTTTTTTTGGTGGATTTATTGCCTATATTTTATGGATTTGATGCCTGTTTTTTTCTTGGATTTTTTCCACTGTTTTTTACAGATTTGGTGCCTGTTTTTCAGGGATTGGCTGCCGGGTGTTTTATGGATTCGTCGCCCGTGTTTTTATGGATTTCGTGCCTGGTTTTGATGGATTAGGTGTCTGGTTTTCATGGATTTAGCGTCTCTTTTTATTTTTAATGGATGTGATGCGTGGTTCTGTCACTACAGTCGATCGCCATGGTAACCATCACACAGCGCAAGAGCCTCCAGAACACAGAAGGGTCGCTCCCATTCCCCTCCCTCCCCCATCCCTTTACAAGTGTTTTCCGGTTGCTTTTTNGGAGGAGGGGGGGAGGAACCGGGGGGATCCCGCGGGATTGGGACACACCGGGATCCAGCGACAAAATGGGGAGAGAACAAAACCTCCTCCCGCCCTCCCCAACGGGAATGGACTCGCCCGGCGCGGGGGAACCGCGGGGTCCTGAAGCCGCGACCCCCCCAGTGCTCCCAGTCCGTCCCAGTCTCTCCCAGTTTAACCAGTAAGCCCGTCCCCAGCACGGGCGGCTCAGGCTCCGCCCCCCGGACTCCGCCCGGCGCCGCCAACGGGAGGAGAAAGTGCGGCTGTACCGGGAGGCCTTGGACACCTTACTGGGGGCACTGGGAGCGACTGGGAGGGGATTGGGAGCGACTGGGAGGGACTGGGAGGGGATTGAGAGGGACTGGGAGCGACGGGGAGGGACTGAGATGAATTGGGATATGTTGTATCAGGGATGTACTGGAATATATTGGGAGAGCACTGGGTGTTACTGGAAGGAACTGATGCGTGGCCTCAGGTGAACCCTCACCTGCCCAGCAGGGGGCGCTCCTCGCCCAGGTGCTCTCCTTGACCGGGACTGGGATGAACTGGGGGTTACTGGAAAGTATTGGGATGAACTAGAATGAACTGAGACAGACTGGGATGAACTGGGGGTTACTGGAAAGTATTGGGATGAACTAGAATGAACTGAGACGGACTGGGATGAACTGGGGGTTACTGGAAAGTATTGGGATGAACTAGAATGAACTGAGACAGACTGGGATGTACTGAGGAGTCACTGGGATAGACTGGCAGGGCACTGGGATGTTCTGGGGGGGATTGGGACAACATTGGGATGGAGTGGGAGTTACTGGGATGGGAGTAGACCATACTGGGGTGACACTGGGATGTAATGGAAAGGAGCGAGATGGACTGCAGGTTATTGGGATCTACTGGGAGGGAACTTGGGTAGATTGCGCATTACTGGGAGAAACTAGATGTGGCCCTCACCTGCCCAGCAGGGGGCGCCCTGTGCCCAGGTGCTGTCCCTGCCTGGGACTGGGAGGAACTGGGCTGGACTGGGAGGGACCCCCATCAGTGAGTTTGCAGCTGAGCCCAAGTGGGGGCAAGTGTGGATGTGCTGGAGGGCAGGAGGGCTCTGCAGAGGGACCTGGACAGGCCGGAGAGATGGGCAGGATCCAAAGGCAGGAGATGGACCAAGGGCAAGTGGTGGGTCCTGCCCTTTGGGCACCAGAACCCCCTGCAGCAGCACAGGCTGGGACAGAGTGGCTGGAGAGCACCAGGCACAAAGGGACCTGGGGGTGCTGAGGGACAGCAGGAGGGACATGAGCCACAGGGTGGCCAGCAGGGCAACAAGGCCAGTGGCCTGGTGGCCTGGATGAGGAGCAGTGTGGCAGCAGGAGCAGGGAAGGGATTGTTCCCCTGGACTGGGCTCTGGTGAGGCCACACCTCGAGTGCTGTGTCCAGTTCTGGGCCCCTCAGTTTGGGAAGGACCTGGAGGGGCTGGAGCGTGTCCAGAGAAGGGCAACGAGGCTGGAGAGGGATGTGGAGCACAAGGGCTGTGGAGAGAGGCTGAGGGAGCTGGGGGTGTTCAGCCTGGAGAGGAGGAGGCTCAGGGGAGACCTTGTCACTGCCCACAACTCCCTGACAGGAGGGTGTAGCCGGGGGGGTCGGTCTCTTCTCCCAGTAACCAGTGAGAGGAGGAGAGGACACATCTCAAGCTGCTCCAGGGAAAGTTTAGGAAAAAACTCTTCACAGAAAGAGGGATTGGCCATTACAATGGGCTGCCCAGGGAGGTGGTGGAGTCACCATCCCTGGAAGTGTTTATAAAAAGCCTGGATGTGGCACTGAGTGCCAGGGTTTAGTTGGTGAGGTGGTGTTGGGTCATAGGTTGGACCTGATGATCTCAAGGTCTTTTCCAGCCTCGTTAATTCTGGGATTCTGTGGTACACTGGAAGCAACTGGGAGTGACTGAGACCTTGCTGAGGGAGACTGGGATCCTAGTGGACTCATACTGGGAGTGACTGCCACTATACTGGGGGCAGTTGGGACCATGTTGTGGATAAGTGGGATATAGTGGAAGTAACTGGGTTTATACTGGAGGTGACTGGAGTCTGGAAATGCAGGATGTGGAGAAGGGGGAGGGCAACCCCCCTCCTGCTGCTCTGCATTCCCAAAATCCTTGTTCCTAGCTTCCACTCTGGCCTCACCAGCACAGTCGCTGTGGGATCCCTTTCCCTGGGGGCCTTTCCCTGCCCTCTCCCCACCATCCCAGTGCTGGAAATCAGGACTTTGGAACCTCATTCTGTTGTTTCCTCCTTCTCTTCCTTATTGTTATCAGTATCCCACGGCACCCGTGTTTTCCTAGGTACTGGAATCTCCTTTACCAGCCACTCCTGATTTTCCGGCCTCCTGACCCCCCTTTCTTTGGCTCCAGGACCCCCTGCCTCCTCTTTCCCATCCATCCCATCTCTCTCAGACCCTGGATCCACCTCACCCTCAGCTCCCACTTTCTTGGACCTCTGGACCCCCTGAAGCCCCTTCCTGGCTCTCCCAGTTCCCCCCTTTCCTTGACCGTGGGACCACCCACCCCCCCAAATCTCCATGTGTTCCCAGTTCCCCCTCCTGGCACTTCCTGCTGAGGGGTCCCAAGGTGTCCCCCTGCACCCCAATTCCTGTGCACTGAGAACCCCCCACACCCCCTTATTTGGGACCAGGGTCCCCTGCACCCACTTCCTCGTCTCTGGGATGTCTCTGCATCCCCTTTCCTGGCTATCCCACCTCTCCCTGACTCCACATTCCCTTTTCCTTTATTCTGGAAACCCCTGGCCCCATTCCTGTGCATCAGGACCCCCCTGCACCCTCTTACCTAGTGGTGGGACCCCCTGCACCCCCTTTCCTGGCCATCCCATCTCTCCCGGCCCCCAGTCCCACATCTCCCAGCTCTCCAACCCCTCCTTTTCCTTGACTCTGGGAAGGAAGGATCCCATTCCTGCTCTTCCTAGAGCTCCTTTCCTTCATACCAGAGACTTCCTGAATCTCTTCCCAAACATCCTGGGTCTCTCCACCCTGTGAACCAACTTTCCCTGACACTGGAGACCCCTGGACCCCCCTTACATGGGCACAGGGACTCTCTAGACCCAGTCTAGCGCCAGTCCCTACAGCCCCTCTTTTTCCTTGATTCTGGGACCCCCCTGAATCCCCGTTCCTGGACACAGGAACCCCCTCCACTCCCTTCCCCAGCTCCGGGACCACCCTGTATCCCCTTATTCTGCACTAATACTCTCCTGCAACCCTCTTTCGAAGGCATCCTGCATCTTCTTTGACCCTGGCACCCCCTGCACCCCCATTCCTGCCTTTTCCAGACCTCAGATTCCTGTTTTTTGAACACGGGGTGGCCCTGTGACGCCCCCTTCCCAGTCATTCTGAGTCTTCCTACCCTGTGACCCCCTTTCCCCATTGGGGACCACTGGACCCCCCTTTCCTGGGAACAGGGTCCCACTGGACCCCCCATCCCACCTTTCCAAGTCCTTACCCCCCTCTTTCCTTGGCCCTGGGGTCCCCTGGACAGCCCCTTCCCCAGCACTGTGTCCCCCTGCACCCCCAGGATTCAGCCCAAAACACCAAGATTCAGCCAAAAAAGCCCTTCCAGGAGTTCCCATTCTCTGGTTTCTCCATTTTGGGGTCCTACAGTGTCCCCTACAGGGGTCCCCCTGTTCAGGGATGCCGGGGGTTTTGGGGGTCCCAAGGATCCCTTCTGCCCTGACTCTTCTTCTAGGGGGTGGGTTCTCAGGGGTCCTCCCCCTTCTGTGTCCCACCCTCTCCAGGCTGCCAGGGATCCAGGGAATCCTGGGAGTCCCCCATCTCTGGGCTCCCCACTTTGGTGTCCCAGGGGTCCCCCCTCTCTTGTGTCCCCCCTCTCCAGGCTGCCGGGGGTCCCGAGGGTCCCCCCTCTCCGGGCTCCCCGTTTCAGGGTCCCAGGGGTCCCCCCTCTCCCCGCTCCGGGCTGGAATGAAGGGCCTGACCCAGGAACGCCAACCCCAACCAAGGGGGGAGACCCCGCATCCCCCCCCCCCCCGCCGGGGCTCTGCCGGGAACCACCACTGCGACCCCCAAAAACACCTCCTGGGGACCCTCAATATCCCTCCAAGGGGCATTTGTGGCCCAACTTTGGGGTCCTCCAAACTCCAAACATCTCCCCCATCCAGTGCTGGGATTGTGGAGCTGTGCTGGGCCTTGGGAGCCAGAGCCTAGGAGGAGTTTGGGGTGAGTGGAGAACTCCTGGAAGTGTTAGGGACAAGAAACCAGGAAAGGGAGGGTTCAGGAGCTTCAGTTGTCAGGGAAAGGTTGTTCATTGGGTGGGGAGACCCAAGATGTTCAGGAAGGGGGGTTCAGGGGGTCCCTGGGATTGAGAAAGGAGAGATTGGGGGCTGGGAGAGTCAGGAGTCCAGGGGGTACCAGGGTCAAGGAAAAGGGAGGATTGGGGGTCTTGGAGAGGTGGGATGGCGGGGAAAGGGGATGCAGGGGGATCCCAGTGCTGGGTGCAGGGATGGTGTCGATGCACAGGAATGGGGGATTCAGGGGGTCCCTGGGATGCTTCAGGACACCCCTGTGGGAAGCGCTGGGAGTGGGGAACTGGGGAGACACAGAAATTTGGGGTTGGGGTGGTTCCCGGGTAAGAAAAGGGGGGAAATGGGAGAGCTGGGAGAGCCGGGAAGGGCCTTGAGGGGGTCCCCAAGTTCAAGGAAAGGGGGGACTGAGATGGGTGGGAGTGGGGCCCTGGAGTTTCTGGGATCAAGGAAAAGGGGGATCCAGGGAATGGGAGATATGGCTGGGAAAGAGGGAGCAAGGAGGTTGTGGAGTCAAAGAGAGGTTCTGGGGGCTGGAAAACCAGGAATGGCTGGGAAGGGGGATCCCGGTGCCCAGGAAAAGGGGACGCAAAGGGATCCTGATAATAGGGGAGAGAAGGAAACATTTGGATGAGGATCCAGAGTGCCCATTTCCAGTGCCAGGAAGGTGGGAAGAGGGCAGGGAAGGGCCCCCAGGGAAAGGGATCCAGCAGTGGATGTGCTGGTGAGTGCCAGAGTGGAAACTGGGAACAAGGATTTGGGGAATGCAGAGCAGCAGGAGAGGGGTTGCCCTCCTCCTCCTCCCCATGCTGCACTTCTCAGAGCCCAGTAACTCCCAGTATGAGCCCAGTCACTCCCAGTATGAGCCCAGTGTGGGTCCAGTTGCTCCCAGTATGAACCCAATTGCCCCCCATGGTTCCAGTTGCTCCCTTTCACCCCCACTATGGTTTCCATCACTCCCAGTATGATCCCATTCACTCCCAGTATATCTCAATTGCCTTTGGGAGGTTCCTGGTCACTCCCAGTAGGAGTCCACTATGATCTCAGTCATCCTCTGAATGATCCCCATCTGCCCTAGCATGGGCCCAGCTGCTCCCGCTGTGATCCCAGTATGATCCCAGTTGCCTCCAGCATGGCTCCAGTTGCTCCCTGTTCCTCCCAGTGTGGTTCAAATCGCACCCAGTTACCCCGGTATGGTCCCAAGCAGTCCCAGTGGGACCTCAGTCTCTCCCAGCATGGTCCCTTTCACACCCAGTTGCCCCCAGTGTAGACCCAGTCACTCCAGCTTGCTCCCAGTCCCCCCAGCATGGTCCTAGTCATTCTCAGTGTGGTTACAGACACACCTAGGTATGATCTGAGTCACTTTCAGTCACTCCCAGTTAGATCTCAGAACGATCCCAGTGTAGCCCAGTCACTTCCAGGATGAGCCCAGAGGAGGGTACCTCCAATTCTGCGGCTGCAGGAAGAGCCCCAAGGAGCCGAGGTCCCCCCAGAGCCCCCAGGAAGGAGAAGGTGGTGACAACTCTCCAGCCCGGGAGCACCAGGGGGTCTCCAGCCCAACCCCCCAGCAAGGGGCTCCCACAACCCCCATCCTGCCCCCAAAATCCTTTGGGATCCCCTATCCATCTCTGCATTCCTTCCTCCAAGATCTCCAGGCTCCTGAGATGAGCCCAAACAGGTGGAAGTCCCCACATAGAGAGGCCTGGATTTTTATCTCCAGCCACCACTCTTCTCTCTTTTCCTGTTCTTTTGCCCTTCCCAGGTTTCCCCTCAGTGGGTGGAAGCAGCCAAGAGCCCAGCGCTGCCCCATCCTGACCTGCCCCAGCTCCATCCCTGCTCCTGCCATGGGATGTGAGGAGTCTGGGGGGAAGGGGGAACCAAGGAGGCGCCCTGGGCCCGGGAGGGAGGAGGAGAAGGGATGGAGGGGGAGAGATGGAGAAGGAGTGGGAGAAGGGATGGAGGGAGGATGAGCGGGTGGGATTAGGGAGAGGGAGGAGAAGGAGGAGGAGGGAGAGAGGTGGGACCAGCAGGACCCCAGCAGCCCAGAGAAAGGGGACCCCAGAACTACAAAATTCAGACCCAAGAGAGGGGGGCCCCAGCATCCCCAGGATTCCCAGCAGCCTTTAGGGGCTGGGGACCCCGGAGAGAGGGAACCCCTGGAAACACAGCACCCTGAAGCAGAGAGTTGGGAGAAGGGACCCCTGGGACCCCCAAAACCTTCAGCATCCCTCAGTGGGGAGACCCTGTATAGGAGGTACCCCTAGAACCCCAAAATAGAGAGACCAGAGGGAGGGATTGCCTGCGATAGTGTTTTGAGGCTGAATCTTGATGTTTTGGAGGTTTTTATGGACAAAAGATGCCCGGTAAGTTCTAGGGATGGACTTGGGCAGGAGGAACCCCCAAGCCAACCCACTCACACCTTGTTCTTTCCCCTAGACCAGGATTTGTCCTTCCCAAAGCTTGTCCAGATGGAGGAGGAGGCTGCGAGGAAGAGGAAGATGCCCCGGCACAGCCAAGCAGGTGAGGAGGAAGTCAGTGCCCCCTTGCCCTCTCTTGTGCTGCATCTTCCAGCCGAGCATCGCCCCCGGCTGCAGGACAACCCCGCTGCCGCTGCCGTCCTGCTGGGGATGGATTTGGGGGGATCTCCTTGTCCTTCCCTCTGGCACAGAGGGAAATCCTTCCCTGTTTCCTTCCTGCCCCAGGCACCTAGCTGAGGATGGAGATGACAGAGGACAAATGCCCCAGGCAGAACCTCATGGAAGAGCCTGTTTTGTGCTCCATGGCACAGGAAGTGAACGGGGAGGAAAAGCCCCGGAGATCTCGCACCAGGAGGGGCTCCAAACCCAGCCCAGGGAGCTGTGAGGAGGAAAGACCCTCCCTGCGCTGGGAAGGTGGCCGGAGCTTCAGCTGGATCTCTGACTTGGTGGTCCACGTTGAGTTTCACACAGGGGAGAAGCCCTACAAGTGCTTGGAATGTGGGAAGAGCTTCAGCCAGACCTCCAAACTCTTCTTGCACCAATGGCTGCACATGGGGCAGGGGCTTTACAAATGCTTGGAATGTGGGAAGAGCTTCAACCAGAGCTCCGAGCTCGGCACCCACCAGCACCTGCACACAGGGGAACGGCCCTATGAGTGCTTGGAATGTGGGAAGAGCTTCAGCTGGAACAGCAGCCTCACCTCGCACCGATGCATCCACACAGGAGAGAAGCCCTTCAAGTGCAGAGAATGTGGAAAGAGTTTCAGCCAGATCTCTCGCCTGATCTGCCACAAGAAGATCCACAGTGGGGAACGGCCCTATGAGTGTCCCAAGTGTGGGAAGAGGTTTAAGACCAACTCCCACCTCCTCAAGCATCAGCGGACACACACGGGGGAGAGGCCCTTCCGCTGCCCCGACTGTGGGAAGAGCTTCAACCGCAGCTCCACCTTTATCACCCACTGGTGCATCCACACTGGAGAGAGGCCCTACAAGTGTGGGGAGTGTGGGAAGAGCTTCAAAAGCAGCTCTAACTTGGCCAGACACCAACGGACCCACGTGTAAGGGAAGCCCTACGAGTGCCCCAACTACAGGAAGAGATTCATCTGCTGCTTCAACTCCATCCGCAATCACAGGAGCCACGTTGGACCTGGTGACCCACATTGCTGGTGACCCACTGCAACAGTACACTTTGCCCTTGGAATGTGGTCAAACTGCTCCAACAATACCCTATTTTGCAAACTGTCAGTAGGCTGAGAGGGTGGGTCATGTGCTGGTTGTGGTGTTGAATTTTCCTAAAACCAGTCTGATACATCAACCCCTAATTAACATCCTGATAGTGAGGCCACGATTTGGCAGATAAGCTGCTGAGTGGAAAAGGATACAATAGAAAATAGACAAAAATGGGGATCACTGATGGAAATAAAAAGAAAAGGTTTCATCTGCCATGAGCTGGGGTTATGATTAAAGGTTGCCTGACAATGGAGAGAGCAAATGATAAAAGATACCGATGATGAAACCAATAATCTGAGAGATGAAATAAAGAAAACATGTAGAACTGTCACTACAGTGTCATAATGACAGATTAAAACAACTGTTAAAAGAATCCAAGAAAAAGACAAAAACCTTGGAAGAAAAATTTGAATTATTGTTATTAAAAAACCCCAATCCCCTGGATGTTAGAAAAATAGGAAACTTAACAGTATCACTTGAGGATTGGGAAGGTGATATTTGAGAAAGCCCTGATGAAAGTGCTGATGAGGGAGAATGGGACTCTGATGACACAATTTAACCCCCAGCTCCTAGAGAGGAGGAGGTTCCAGAATTAAAAATGAGATCCACAATTAAGACCAAGATGTCCGAGGGACGCCAGGAAGGTCAGAGGAGGAACACAATCAGAACCACTCCTTGGGACCCACTGCAATTGTGAATATTTGTGGAGATTGAGCCTCTCAGAGGGAGACAGAATATTGCTGGATGGAACTGAGAGCTCCGGATTCTGGGGGTCAGGAGTCTGATTAAATGTGGGACCTGAGCTTGCCAACCAAGGCCTTTCCATAACCAGTGGAGTTGCATGTTGGGCAGGAGGAATAAATGTCCTGGGGAGAGGAGAACCAGTTCCACCTGCCAGGGTCAGCTCAGGAAATGTCCCCCACTGGCCCAAGGCAGCTTTGGCTCCAGGCAATCCCAGAGGTGCAGACACAGACACCGCAACCTCGCTATCTCTGTTTAGGGGACAGGATATGGATTAGTATGAGGCTGTGCGACTAAATATAGAGATAGAAAGTTTTATTGTAAATTAATAGTAATTCAAAACTTACATCTTTATATGAACAATGAATTATGAATAAGTAGAAATTAATTAGACAAACGGCGCACAAGAAACCTCCGGACAGCCAACAACAACAAAACAGTAACTTCTCATTGGTGATTTCAGCTCTTTATGCAGCAACAGCTGCTGCCAGTAGGAGGCACCAAACAGCAGACTACTGGCATACTCCGATAGCCAGAGGGGGTGCTGCAAAAATCAGTGGGGTCCCAGGAGGTCCCAAGGGGGAGGGGGTCCCGGGGGAAAAGGGAGGGGTTTTGTGAGGGGGTCCCGAGGGATTGATGGGCCCCAGGGGGTGGGTACTGGGCTCCCGAGGAGTGGTGGAATCCCCGGGGAGGGTTACCAATGGTAGGCAAGGGGGTCCCAGTGGTTGAGGGATTCCTGGGGTGAATGGAAGGGGTGTCAAGGAGTCCCGGGGCTTGGGGGTCCCAGAGGTGGATACCGGGTCTCCTGAGGAGCGATGGAGGGTCCTGGGGAAGGTTACAGGCCATGGGGGATGTCCCAGGTATGGACAGGAACCCCGAGGATGGAACGGAGGGATAAGGGAGTGTGGGTATGGCAAACCAGGAAAATTGAGGTCATTGCCATGGCAGCGATGCCAGCCCTTGGGATTGTCCGTGGCAGCTGTTGGAACCAACCAGGGGCTGCAGGCAGTTATTGAAGGCTGTTGGAGGTCCCGGCAGAAAAAAGGTGGTGATGGTGATGGTCCTGGCCTCAACTCCACGTTGTCCCGAGAGAAGGAGGGAAAGATGGTTGATGCCTTTTATACCGTTTGGCCCAATCCCATGGTCCCTGGTGCCTGCACCGACAGGATTGGTTCATTCCATTTCTTCTCCCACCTCCTGAGTTGTAGGTTATGCATCCATTGGCCGCTTTAAGTCTCTGCTCCGCCTCCTCCTCTTCCCATCACCGGGACTCCTCTGTCTCCATGGCCATGTGCTCAAGACAGCAGCGAAAATGGCGTTCACCCCTTCTTTGGGCCACTATGTGTGTTGCACCGCCCAGCAGGGAGCCTGCACCACCCCAGGGAAACTGGAGCGGCAACGAGCAAGACCAGGGGCTGAAGGTGGGTAGGGATGGTGGCCAGGGTGTCTGGCCGTGCTGTTCCCAGGTGGTGTGTGATGTTGGCCTTGGCCACGGCACTCACAGCAGGGCAGGAGTGGATGGCAGCCAGTGGAGCTGGGGGTCCTGCCCGGGACAGCCGTCTGCGGGGCAGGCAGCACCTGGGCTGCGGGGACTGGCGGCACCCATTGCATCCTGCCGCCGCTGGACCGGAGCTGGGATTGGCAAAGACCAGGGCAGGGGAGGTAGTGAGCTGGCGACCCACGCCCTGGCAGCAGCAGCATGCTGCAGTGGCGGTGGCAGCGGGGTCACCTCAGGGTGTGGGGGGCTGCCACAGGGCTCAGGGACTGCTGCAGGGTGAGGGCCATGGGACATGGGGCAGCCGCAGGGCGTGGGGCCACAGGGGTCCGTGACAGCCACAGGGCTCTGCTCCTGTGAGCCCCCAGTTTTTCTCTTCTCCTCCACATCCACTCACTTACCTTCTTCAGTAAAAAGAAAAGTTTTGAGATGCATGGTAATGACTTTATCCACCCCTAAAGCTTTTCTTTTTACCCAGAAACATACGTTAAAAAATGAACTTAGAATTTTCAACTGTATACATATGTACATACACACTAATCCAGAATTAAAGTGCACGGCAGATGGGATTCATGCAAGGGTCAGATTTCTCTGGGGTACACATGGTGTTTTGCAATCCTTCTGCATTACCCACCAGGTGCTGCCAGGTCTTTGAGCAAAGACAATCTCACAAATGTGTTTATCATTGCCCGAGGCAGGGTTAACTCACACCCTTTCCCCAACAGGCCTCTCAAGTGAGCCATGGGGACTCTGTCACCATCTGTGGTGTGGAGGGGCACAGACTGGGCAGGGCCAACTCGGTTAACTGACCCTCTGGTGTTCACTAGCCAAGAAGCCTCAGCTAGGTGCTGATCCCAGTCCCTCTACCCAATGCCTTCAAGGTGGTTTTGAGAAGCCCATTGCATATTTCAACCTTTCTGGTGGCTGGTAAGGAATGTGGAAGACCCAACTGATCTCATGCTCTCTCCCAGGTGGTAACCAAGCCATTTTTTAAGTGAGTCCCATTGTCAGACTCAATTCATTCAGGCGTACCATATCACCACAATACTTGTTTCTGAAGGTGCAGGACGGTATGTGGCATGTGGGACAGGATACATCTCCAGCCAACCAGTGGTTGCCTCTACCACAGTAAGCACATAGTGCTTACCCTGGCAGGTCCGTGGCAGGTTGATGTAGTCTACCTGCCAGGCTTCTCCATACCTGTATTTGTTCACCTTCCACCATACCACAGAGGTTTTACTTTCTTGGCCTGTTTGATTGCAGCATGTCTTGCACTCATGGATAACCTGGGAAATTAGGTCCATGGTTACATCAACCTCTTGGTCCTGTGCCCATTTGTAAGTGGCATCCCTGCCCTGGTGACCTGACGCATCGTGGGCCCATCTAGCTAAAAACAGCTCCCCCTTATGTTGCCAGTCTAAATCTACTGGTGATACTTTAATGTGGGCAGCCCTGTCAGCCTCGTGGTTGTTCAGGTTCTCTTCACTGGTCTGGCCCTCAGGTACATCTGCATCCACATGCTTGACTTTGATGGCTAGCTTTTCTGCTCTAGTAGCAATGTCTCCAGGTGTCAGCGGCCCAGATGGGCTGGCCTCTGCACTGCCACATGACCTCCTTCCACCAGTCCTGCCACCCCCACAGTGCATCAGCCACCATCCACATGTATAGTAAGAGATGAGTGTAGAGGTAAAGCTTTGGCCACTGCTTCTCTTCAACTGCATCCCTTTGAGTTCGGTGAATTGGCTCAGCCCACCTTCACCATCAGTGGCCTCTGCAACTCACCTTATTGGACTTCAGATGGTTGCTTTCCATTCTTGGTTTGTTCTGATGAGGCGACAGGAACCATCAGTGAAGAGGGCATACTGCTTCTTGTTGTCTGGCAGCTGGTTGTAGGGTGGAGCTTCCTTGGCACGGGTCACTTGTTCCTCATCCTCATCTGCCAGGTGGAAGTTCTCACCTTCTGGCCAGTTTGTAATTACCTCCAAAATCCCAGGGCGGTTCCAGTTCCCAATTCGGGCATGCTGTGTGATCAAGGTGATCCACTTGCTCCATGTAGCATGATGGGTGGAGGGCATCTTCCCTTTAAACATTCACCCCAAATTTGGAAGTCGGGGTGCCAGGAGGAGCTGTGACTCAGTGCCTATCACTTCAGAGGCCACTTGGATTCCCTTGTAGGCTGCCAGGATCTCCTTCTCTGTTGGGGTGTAGTTTGCTTCTGATCCTCGGTAGCCCCTACTCTGGCATCCAAGTGGCTTGCCTTGAGTTTCACCAAGCACACTCTGCCACAGGCTCCAGGACAGACCACGGTCTCCAACAGCAGAGTACAGGTACGTTCTTGACATTCGGGTCTGTCCAAACTGGCCCCAATGCCACTGCATGAGCAATTTCATGCTTGATCTGCTCAAAGGTCTGTTGTTGTTCTGGGCCCCACTGGAATTTGTGCTTCTTTCTGGTAACCAAGTAGAGCAGGCTGACAATCTGGCTGTACTCAGGGATGTGCATTCTTCAGAAATCGATGACACCCAGGAACATTAGAGTCTCTTGCTGGTTGGTGGAGACATGGCAACGATCTTGTTGATGACTTCTGTGGGGATTTGGCGATGTCCATCCTGCCACTTAACTCCAAGGAACTGGATCTCTGGCAGGTCCCTTGACTTTGCTCTGCTTAATTGCAAAACCAGCATTTAGGAGAATCTGCATGATCTTTTCTCCTTTCTCAAAGACTTCTTCTGCGGTGTTCCCCCACACAACGATGTCGCCGATATACTGAAGGTGTTCAGGAGCCTCACCCTTCTCCAGCGTGGCCTGGATCAGTCCATGGCAGATGGTGGGACTGTGCTTCCACCCCTGCGGCAAAGAGTTCCAGGTGTACTGCAGCCCTCTCCAGGTGAAGACAAACTGAGGCCAACATGGTGCTGCTAAGGGGATGGAGAAGAAGGCATTTGCAATGTCAGTTGTAGTGTACCACCTAGCTGCCTTGGACTCCAGTTCATACTGTAACTCCAGCATATCAGGCACAGCAGTGCTCATTGGTGGTGTTACCTCATTCACGCCACGATAGTCCACAGTCAGCCTTCATTCCCCATTAGGTTTATGCACCGGCCAAATCAGGCTGTTGAAGGGTGAGTGGGTTTTGCTTACTACCGCTTGGGTCTCCAGCTCCTAGATCATCTTGTGGATGGGGACCACAGCATCTCTGTTCATCTGGTACTGCCGGTGATGCACCATCTTAGTAGCGATTGGCACCTGCTGTTCCTCTGCCTTCAGCAGTCCCACAGTGGAAGAGCTTTCAGAGAGACCGAAATTCAGCTGCTTGTCAGCATCCATCTCTATGGCTGCAATCCCAAACGCCCGCTTGTGACCTCTTGGGTCTTTGAAGTACCCATTTCTCAAGTAATCAATGCCCAGAATGCATGGAGCATTTGGGCCCGTCACAATGGGGTGCTTTTGCCAGTCCCTCCCTGTCAGGCTCACTTCAGCCTCCACCAAAGTCAAGTCCAGAGACCCACCAGTTACCCCAGCAATGGAAATCGTCTCAGTTCCCACATGCCCAGATGGTATCAATGTGCACTGTGCACCCGTATCCACCAAAGCTCGGTACCTTTGTGGTTCAGATGTGCCAGGCCATCGAACCCACACAGTCCAGAAAATCTGGTTCCCCTAACACTGGAACCAGCCATCATCACTGTCAACCTCCACAGTGTGCATGCGGGGTGTCCCGTGTCTGCCCGGCAGGGCTCAGTCGGCCACCATCTTTGGTCAGAGCACATGGCACAGACGGAGAGGGCTTCCCGTGGTACAGGACCAGAAGTAGATGGGGGTGAAGATGGACCAATGGGACACAAGGCTCTGCCTTCCCGGGGTGGGAAAATCATGGGAAGAAGGCATACACGCATGCGCGAGCTGCAAGGTGTGCTGGGCCAAAACAGAGGGTATAAAAAGTGGTGGAGCCCAGATGCCATGTTCTTTTTGGCTGTGCTGAGCTGCCAAGAGGATCTGCTGCTGCTCGAGATCTCGACAATGCCATCTTGGGCCACGTGTTAGCTGAAGTCAAGATATCGGGGACTGCTTCCTGAACAATGTAGAGCTCTGGCGTCGACTCGGACCCTTTCCTGCACTACAGGCTCCTGGTTTGG
>WEIV01019638.1:0-17900 GCA_013390005.1 Calyptomena viridis | reverse complement strand
TCTTTGCTTCTGTTTTTGGGAGGAGACACCCCAGCTCTTCCTGCTTAAGGCATGTACTTCTATTCCATCAATAATTCAATCTTTTTTTTCTTTAAGGTCAGCAACATATGGATCAATACATTTAGAAAAATCATACCTTTATTTTTCTAAATAAGCTCAGATAAACTTTTCAAACCCACAGATTTAAAAAAGAGAACATATGACCCTGTTCATTTCTATAATCTGTTTTTTTCCCCCTTTGCTGCTTCCTAGTTGTACACAACTTCATAATGACTTTGTTACAGGTTAGAGAAAATAATTAAAGATGGGTCATTTCAGCCAAATAATGTACTGAACTGAAATGTGTTTCAGGATTGGCATCCCTGCTCTTTCTGCAACTTTGAAACTAGATACCTAAGTGGTGATCAGGTAGAGGCAAGTGGGTTGTACACATTCTTTACTCTTACATATGAGATGTGGTGAATAAATATTGGGAACCCTGCAAAAAGTGCAAGTACCAGGGTTGTATAACAACTTCTGTATAGTGAAAATTGGTGTCAATCAGATACGTAGGTGTGTTGCAGCACACCTAGAAGCTGTTTGAAAAGGCATCAGGACAGTTGTTCCTTTTACTGTATAAACATTTTGTAACTCTAATTAAAAAGTATAAGAAGAAAACAGTTGTTCCTGTAAGTAGGGAGTTGTTATGTAGTGTATTGGGGGAAACGACGTGTATTTGCAATTTATATAAAGTCATTTAAAAAAATGAAGTTGTTCTTAGTGGAATGCCCTTATGGGTGTAATCAATGTCAGGTAACCCTAATCTATACACAACCTTTTACAAAGAAGAGATGGTCTAAAAAAATTGCAGACCGTTACTCCCATTGTTTTGGGTAAAGTTGAAGTTAGCAGCTTGGCCATATTGATAAATTTGGCAGTAAAACTTTTTACAGTTCTTTATAAAAGTTTAAGAAGGAAATATTTCATAGCATAAATAGCACATAAGTAATCACCCATAGACAAATTGTCACAGTATATTGAATTAAGAAGTACTGAGATGTGAAACACTCATTCACCATCTTGAAGTGTAATGTTTTCAGGCATCGGGAGTTTTGTACCACTGCTAGTGTTATTCTTGAACTGAGATTTTTGTAATCCCTATTATAATATTTATTTCCTGCCACTGCTCAGCAAAATACTGAGAATTGTTTCAGGACTGCAAACCTATTCCTTCTGCTGAAAGAGTTTTAACTGCCAGAGCTATTTTGTGTTGAAGTTACAGAATTCGGAACATGAAATCCTTCATCACTCCCCCACTGCGTATCACTGGTTTATTGTTACTATTATTATTATTATTCACAGTGTGAGTCTTACCCAGTGTTTTTCCCTGCAGTATTTAAGTGTGTGTGTGTCTGTTGGGTTGGCTGATGAAGCCTGTGTGCTGGTGGGCACTGGGGAACAGAGTGGGTTTTTTAAAGCAAACCTGCTCCTCAGTGCAGATGAGTTCTTTGAGCCTGATCAGTTCTTCCTCAGTTTCCACTGGGCATTTTTCTCATCCGCCTTGAAGAACACTGACGGTTACACTTGCATGTACTGAAAGTCAGGTACAGTGTTGTTGGTATGTTGTGAAGCCAGAGGTGCTTACATGATGATATTAGTTTTTGATTTTGGAGCTGTCCTTTTCTTTTAAAAAGATGTTTGCCAGCTGGGAGACCTTGTTTCTGTGGTTAAAGCGGGAATTTAGAGCATTTTATGGCTGGCTGGGTAGTGTGAACAAATACAAAGTATCATGAATAGCAGTTACCATGAGACAGTAAATCTGGGTGTGGTGGGTTAGTGAGCAAGTACCAGAGAACCCATTGATTCAGCCAAATTCTGTTGAAGGGTGAAAGATGCTTTGCCACCTGCAGTGACCCGTGAAGAAGGTGAAGTTGGGTTGCTGCATTGGGTATTCAGGACAAAAAAACCAAGCACAAAACTTGCCTGGTCAGGCCTTGCTAGAGTGAAAGTTCATGCCAGGTAAAGCCTAAAATTCCGTTTAATACTTACTTCCTTGAAGTTTTTAATTTCTCAGAGTACTCACTTCAGACATTTGCACAAATTTGAAGTTCTTGGAACTCTTGCTGTGCCGGCATTGCCAGGCTGATACAAGTGGGCTTTGAACGTCTTGAAGTTAATAGTGGTTTGAAATGAAGTATTCAAATTAGCAGCTCCCAGCCTTAAACCAGACAGCTCTAAAATCTTTTATGTTCTGCAGGGTGGATGTTCAACATAGAATTTTACTGTGAATTATTTAAAATGTCTCTGCTCATTAGGTGCTGGTATCTGAGTGAAAGAAAGAGGGCTATCTAGCATTGTAAAAATATACACTGGTATTAACATTAGTCAGAAAAAGGAATTTTTCCAGGGAAAATTTGCTAGGTGTATCTCTTTCAATTACATTGCGTTCAGATGTTGCTGATTTTACTGCAAGTTAAAAGATTTTTTTGGAAATAACAACATGGGGAAGCTCAAAAACTGCTAGGAGGAATTGTGTATTTCATCAGGGAGGTCAGTTGCCTCTTGTGACCTTACAATTTGACTTTCTCATTTCCACCATTTCCTCTTTATTTGGAATGATGCTCTGCCCTCTCAGCCCTCTAGTCTGAGTTTCGAAATGTGGTTTAAGAAGATTTATAAAACTGCCATTGCTTTGTGAAATGGAGTATACTTGCAGAACCAGTAGGTATCCGAGGTGGGGATTCTCACAGTTTTAGTGGTTTTTTTTTTTTTTTAATGGATGCCATCACTGACAGTGAAATAAACAGCAGGTTTAGGCTCTATGCATTTGTCATCTTAAACATGTTTTTTCATCTTAAAACAAGAAACATGTTGATTTTTCACCTGCACTTGAAGCCTATTGCAAGTCAAGATGTTGACTCTCATAGAAGTAGGAGCATTTCCCTCCTTGGTATGAGACACATGGGGTGGGAGCTTGTGCATGGTTCTCCCTGCAGGGCTGTGGGAACATTGCTTGCAAAGGAGATGGGGCCTTCTGCTGAGAATGGGTTGTAGCCAAAATGGAGAAAGGATCTTTTGGGGTGAGGTGAGCAAGTGGTCGCTCTTGGAGAAGCTTTGGAAAATGTTAGCAGTGGCAGGAATGGGGAAGAACCTGATGAGCAAGTAGGTTAGCTCCCAAATGGAGAAGGGTAGGATATTGTAGCCACAGGCAAGGAATAATAAGGCCAAGGAGGATAATCATCCTTCCGGTAACGCCTGTACTGAAGAGGGAAGAAGGTTCAGTTATTGCCCTGCCAGCAACACTTTGAAGTGGACCAGAAACTTCTGTAGCCTTTGGACAAAATTAGACAGAAAAACTGTTGTGAAAGAAGTTTTTTTTTTTTTCCTTTGCTTAAGAATTCATTGGAGAGGGCTGGAGAAAGGGAGAGCAGTCTGTCTGCAAGGAGTGGGACCGAAGAAGCATTTTTGCTGTGTATGAAAAAAAGAGACCAGGAAGGCAAATGTTTGAAAACTGCAAGTTTGTTTGTAATCATGGGAGAGTTGGAGGAAAGCAAAAGTTGCCTGAGTATATACATCAGGGTGAACTTGGAGTTAAATTGGCTGCAAGTTTCCTTTAAGTCCTTCTTGAGCTTGTGCAGGGGTTTACCATGCTGATGCTGCCATCACTGAGGGTAACTCAAAAAAACTCCCTACCCAGAAAGCCAACTCCCACTAAGAAGACTGTCATTCCCTGCAGCCACCTCTTTGCTTCATTTGGTTTTAGTAGTGAGGGCATTAATAACACAAAATGCATGCTGGCAACATCCTTTTATATTTAAGTATACTTGCACGCTTATTCCCCCTCACCTAGTTAATAGGAATGTTTGATATTCACATTCCTTTTTCTGCATAGAGGGAAACCTGGAGCAGCAGGTTGCTGGGACTCTTATTTCAAATAATGTGCACCTACAGATTCCAGTGAAATCAACAGGAGGAATATGTAGAGGTTTTTCCAAGTCTGAGCTGTCAGTTATCCATCTGTAATTATTCTAAGAAACTTTGGAGTAAAAATTTCTGCTTCTTGTCTGTCGTTGTCTTCTGCCTTTCTGCAACACAGCAGCTCATAGGTCTTCCCCTCCTTCTGTCATTTATGCTCATATGTACTCCTTTATGTTCGCAAGTTAGTTCTTTGGCAACAAAAAGAAGCTTATGTCTTGTTTCAGTAGATGGCAGTTTCCCTGAGGTGAATGTCTCATTGCTTTTGCAGTGCTGCATTGTCTTGGCTTCCATGATCCTTGCTTCTTGCTTTGTAAATTGATTTAAAAATAAAATCATGACAGACAGAGACAAAATGTTTTGTTATAGGCATTATGTGATCTAAATGATACAGATGAGAACAGAAGGAGAATGACTGGAGTTACCTGCTTTTAATGAAGGAGCAGAAGGGTTAAAAATAGGAACAGTTTAAAGGGGCATAGATAGGACAGGAATAATCCAAGGGATGTAGATGGTGGCCATGTCTGCTTTGGGGAGGGAATGCCTTTATGAAGATGATAGCAAGCTGATTACAAGCCTTGACTCTGAGTGGTGGTGGTGATTTTTCTGAAGCTGAGTTGGTCAGTGTGCACCCTTGGGTTGGCTGTTGAGCTGCTGCAGTGAGGAGAGAGCTGGAGCATGGGTATTAAGCTCTGTGGGGATAGTGAGCTACATGAGGAACAGAAAGGCCTGAGCTGGGTGAATCTGCTCATCTGGAATGTGTCTCTGTGCTACGTTAGTGTGGAAGTCCTGCTCTGTTTGGGAGGGACAATTTTTTCTTGATCATGTGACCAAACTAATGCACAGGCTCTAGAGTGGTAGGGTTACAAAAATATTGATGTTTTTTATCTTTAATGGATATTTTTGAGCTCTGTTTATATGAGCTGGACTCTGTCCCCGACCAAGATACTGGAAGCAGAGAATGAGAGTGCAGAGGATGTCCAACTGCAGAAGCCACTCTTCCACTGTTTATGCTGATGCCTGTCAAACTGAACAAATGACACCAAAAGTTATCGTTGCTGGATCTGTAAACAGGTCTGCTGTGATGTAAAAATCTGCTGTTTTCCAGGTGAGTGTTACCCATCTTTGCAGCAACACCGAGTAGTGTGACTGCCCTTCTCAAAGGGGAGAATTGGGGTTTTGTTGCATGGTCCCACTAAAGTGCTGACACAGCCTCTGGAAGGTGGGACCTCTCCCCATCCTGCCTTGGTACGATCATGCTTTGCCTTCCTCTCAATCAATAAATACTTGGCATTTAAGAACTTTATTTATTCTTTTGTTTATTTAGTAGCAGAATTATTTAAGTGTAAACAATTACATTCAGTTTCAGTGTTAATTTCTTGGGTGCAGTCTCGGTATATCTCTAGTTACCTTCAGGGATTTCTGCTGTTGATGAAAATTTCAAGATGTTACTACTAAGATATTTTAGTATAAAATGAACTGTTATAAAAAGACTCTTCTGATCTGACTTTTCTTTTTTTCCAGTGGAATTGTGAATTCTACAGTTACATTAGGTTGGGCAGAAATTGCTTTTTTCAACCACAGCTTTGAGACACTTTCTAATATTTTTTAAATTTTTTTTATTCAGGAAAATTAATCAAAAATTGATAAATCCTTCCTGTGGAGTAGTAAGCTTTGTTTTATCAGAAGTATAATTTCATATCAAGATTTCCAAGTAACTTCAGCAGCCCATTTGAATCCTGTGGGGGCAGATAATGATAGCAAGGTTACCCTTGCGTGTGTTTCATTGCTTCGTTATGGACGCTTTGATTCAGAGCCCTGTGCCTGTGCCAGCAATCCTGCTGCACCACTGGTTTCTGTTAACTACTCAGTGACTGACAAAGAACTGTATTGGACTGTAGATGCTTGTAGAAGCTCAGTTTCACTGAGAAAGGTTGGTAAGAGTGGTGCATCGTCCTCTCTGGGGTCCTGTGCATCTGCAGTAGGTCTTTCTTTTGGCAGTGACCTCTCCAGCTTCCCTGGGCCATGTGTTGGTCAGTGGTGGCCCCAGCAGTGCTCCCTTATCTTTTGCCCTGTACTGGACTGCAGCCCCATCTCCTGTGTCCCTGCTCCAGCATCCCAAGTTGAGCGTACTGGTTGTTGGAAGGCTTTCCAGTGTTGCCACCTGACGTGTGTTTGCACGTGTGTTTGGTGCCCAGAGCAGCTCCTCCCTGGGCTGTGCTGCTGGGAGTCACACAGAGCACTAAAGAGTTTTCGTGTTTGTGGCAGGTGTCATTGATGCCCATTTAAAGTTTGTAATATGTTGTGAGCATCACTTGTGCTTTTGCACTTGTACTGTATTTCATTAGTGAACGTGTTCATGTCATTAACAGAGAAAATAAAGTGTTTGTAGGAATGTCTAATATTGGAAGCCTTTGTAAGCTTATTAAAGGCACAGGATTTCAAGAAAAATTGATTTGTTTATCATGTTCTGCTTATACTGGGAAATTCTTGTCACTTAAGGTTGTCAAAGTGAAAATATTTCTCCAAATTTCTCAATAGCAGTATTCCCATCCAGCGCTGTAACAACACTAAACATCCTGCCTTGTTTCATTAAAACAGGGTTCTCTAGACTTCTTGAGAGGCAATTCTTACTATATTTACACAGCATTATGCTAAGTGTACTTTGAAATGAAAAGCAGTATTCCCAAGTCTACTGCTCAGGTACTATTCTTGCAGAGAAAATCTGTTTTTCTCTTAAATCTTCAGGATAGCTGTGAAGTTAAAAATACTCTCCAATAGAACAACAATAACAGGAGGTTAAAGAAAAGCACAACAATAAACAAAACACAGAAACAAACCCAACTGCCCCACACATGTATTGCCCATAACCTCTTCCACTCCCTCTGCTCCCACTGTATTCATATTTTTTTTTCTTCCCTCTCAAGTAAAGGAGGCATATTCTTTCCAGACAGGGTGAGAGAGGTTTGCCTGTAATTCTTCTTTTGGATTTTAAAAATATGAACTTCTTTTGGTGTAAATAAATTAAAAAATATTATAATGGGAAAGTAAATAGTTTGCATGTACTTAAGTTTGCTGAGAAGTGAATAGTGTGTTCTTAATGCAGGAAGGAATATGCAGAAAATGGAAGAGTCTGCTGAATATACGTGGCTGTTGCAGAGTCCTTGTGCAGTGCATCGTGGCAGGTTTCTGGCTCCAGTTCTGAACACAGCCTGTCTGTTTCAGAGTGAGCTTCCTTTCTTAAAGCTTGCACGGGAGAGAAATGATGTGCTGGCAAGTACAAATTTACACTGAGGGACACCAGGAAGGGAAGCCTGAGCCCACCTAAGTGGAATGCACAGCATTGATTCCTGCAAGAAGAATTGATTAAACATAAGCATTAAAAAAAGCCAAAGCAGCTGAGCTTGTTTAAAAGGCAAGCTAGTGAGAGCAAAACTGAGTGAGGATGTAGTGCAAGGCCCATAAATGTTAGTGTATGACATATGGATGCACCAGATTTTTAATTAAAGGAATAATTTTATTCTAAAGAAAGCACCTGGGGGGACAGAAGGAAATTAGAAGAACAAAGCACTTCACTGCCACCCATCTTTATATTTCCTTTACCCATCCTTGATGCCATACTTCAGACTGCATTTACAGTGAGATGTTTGTGCTCACAGTCCAGCAGCTCTGAGTGTGGATATTTACAAACAAAATGAGCTACCCAGAATGGTCACTTAAAAAGAACAAGTACTCTGCAGAAGTTTTTAAGTCCAGACATCTGTGTCACCAGGAGTTAAGAGAGGAACAGTGGCTTGGCCCTGCTGGATTCCTTGTTGGTTTTGAGTGACTGAACTGGCATGAAATCTTAAATGCTGCTGAATGCAAAATCAGTTTGATATAAAATATGATTTTTTTAGAAAAAAAAAGTGATTTTTTTAGTGAACTCAGATGATTGAGGAAGCTAGTTTGCATTCATTTTGGGTTTTTTTTCATTTTTGTCATGGTTTCCATATTACATGATGTAGCACCTAAATTCTTGGATATGGAGCAGCTTTCTATGCTGTGCAACAGTAGCTGCATTTTAATGTACCAATAGCTATTTCTCCAGCTAACCTTTGTTATTTTAAAGACTCCAATAAATCAGATATTTTTGGTAAGCATTTTTGGTATGTAATTAACTTTAAAACTTGTGTACACAGGAAAAGCCACATTAATAACACTCTAAGAGTTGGGGCAAAGCAGACAAAGTGTTTTATTTGCTTTGTCCACAGATTCACTTCCCGTCACTGTGAAGTACATGGCCTAATTTTCTCTGAAATCTTAATTTGATGGAATCTGTCATTTGACTCTCAATTTTGCTGCTTTCTTTTACCGTTTAAAAAAAAAAAAATTCACTGACTTAAGCTACAAAACCCTGTGTTTGTTGGGGGACAAATGCATAATTTTCTAGAACTGGCTGCTATTTCTGATTGCTATATTTTTATTTTCTTTAATATTTAATAAGTTTTATTACCAACAAAGCAAGTAAGTTACCAGAGCAACTTAGTGTTCTTCTGCAGGAAGCCTTGCAAAATGTATAGAGGGGTTTTTTTGGTTTTNGGGGTTTTTTTTTTTTTTTTTTTTTTTTTTTTTTTTTTTTTGGTGTAGTGCCTGTTTGCCAGATGGTCAAGGCTTCATGAGAGCCAGTCAGAATGTTTGAAGGGCTTGGTGTGAAGTGACACAAATGCTAGAGCCCTTTGGTATGTGCATGATGAATGCCAAAGGACTACTGCAGGTGTGAACAGTTTGGGCCGTGGTGTTGGCAGGAGAGGGATCCCGGGTGGCTGGGGGACACTTTGTCTTAAGGATCATTGAAATAATGGAGTGTGTGTGATTGTGGAGTGAACTTCCTTAACCTGTGGGAGGACTGCCTTCCCCTGTGCATTTCTTACCTTCCAGTAATGATATGTAAGGAGCTAGTCCTGGGTGTGGATTCATGCTACAAGCCTCAACAGTGCATTTTATTGGGAATGACTCCTGTTCTCTAATAAAGCAGGGATGCACTGTGTGAGATGGCTGCTCAGCAGCAGTGTAGTATATCTGTGAGTGTATTGAAGACCATTTGTGGCCTGATAATTTGTGGTTTCCTGGTTTATGGTCGCTGTGGCATATGGGTTTTTTCCTTCCTCAGAGATAGGTAGTATGCATCTGTGATTTCTGCTACGGTATCTTTTCCTTGGTCTGTGTGGTTGTAAACCTTGCTTGACAGAGGGTTTAGAAAACTACATAGCTTAGACTTATTTTTTTCAGTAGGAAAGGGGAGGAAGTTGGGAAGGATCTCGTTGACCTTAGTCAACCTATAGTGAATTTGTCCACTGAGCCTGGTGTCCTCCCTTGTATGTTCAGTGGTAGTTCTTGGCAAAATGCAGGAAGCCTCCATGCCTCATTGGTTTTGTTTTCCTCAGGTGCCAGGCTGCTGGTTCTGGTGAGAGGAATAGCAGAAGCCATCCAGCAGCTGATGGCTGTTGGTACCATTGGCCAAAGTGCCCATTGGTTGAATTTGAGGCAAACCAATGTGAGCGAGTGCTGCTGCTGGCATTGCTCTCCCCACCCTGTTTTCCCTGCTGTGCTATAGAGGAAGCATTTGGAAGCTGCTTATTTGCAGAGCACGTGAAAGCCAAGTGAGGAGAGAAGAAATAGCAAAAAAGAAAGACCTAGGTTGTACTGAGGGATGTAGAAGAGAGTATGGGGACATGAGCTTGTGGGTGTACTTTTATTGCCAGGGACCACCAGTTGTAACGTGTCTGGTGTGAATCACACTGGATGTGGGTCAGCATCAGGTGTGTGGGGAGCTGTGTCCCATCCAGAGGGATCTCTGGGTTGTGATTTGAGCTTTGTTGATGCCATGCTGTCCTGAGGAGAATGTGCTTCCTAATCTGGCCTGTCAGGCACCTCTGCCTCCCCTCCATCCCCTCTGGGTTGGAGCAGCCCTGCTTCTCTCCCCCAACCCTACAGTGACCCGTGCTGCAGAAGGCCAGTCTTCTGCAGGTGATGCGGCATGAATAGATTGCCTCAAGTATGTCAGCATTAACATTTTGTTTTGAAGACTGAACAGGTCAATACTATGTCCTGAAGTGTGCCTTAGTTCTCCCTTCTGCTTTCCAAAAGCAGCTGGAAGAAAATCTGTGTCATGAATTAAGAAATAATTTTGGTCTAAATTGTATTTTTTTGAAAACTAAATGTTTTCAGTATTAATTTGGCTACAGTAATCAAAACACTTATTAACATAAATAGGAACAGAATAAGCAACAAAAATGTATATAAAGAAAACTGAACGGGTGGATGGCTCTGATCTTTGTAGTAATGTTTTTCCAGGGGCTGGTAGTACTGTTGTACTGGGGAACAATTTGGATGTGACCTCCAGTTTTTAATGTCCTGCATGTTGGAGCTAATCAAAAGTTCTGGTACTAATATTACACTGAAATTCCTTAATTTATCCCTTCTTTCCTCAAAATCATGTGCAATATATCTGAAAGTTTTTTCTTTTAGTTGTTCTCTGATATAAATCAAATCTGCTCTCATCTGGTGAAGGAGGGAGCCGTATAAACTAATGAGCTGGCTGTTATATAGATGTCTTAGGTATTATGACACATTGACTATTTATGCATATGTGCCAACTGTATCACAGCACTGTACCTGTTTTATAGCAAAATGACAATTTTCCTCTACTCATGGGTTAGGAATCAAATGTATTTCTGAACTTCATTTATTTACTTTGCTTCTGAGGGCTTCTTATGTACTTTTAGTTGAAAATTTTGCAAATGTCTGTTAACATTGACCATTATAAAGCCATAGTATGCAAGAATTTCACTAGAATGAAACACGATGCTCTATGCCAATTTAAAATGTTTTCTGGGGGTGAGCAAGGAAAAACAGTGCAGATGTGGTTTACACATCTTGGCAGAAGACAAGGGCTTTTTATAGTATATCTACCATTGCAGCTCAAGCTTAGCAAAACATTCCTGTAGCATATGTATACGGCTTTTCAGACCAACAGTAAACAGAGTTAATGTGGCTTTCAGCACAGAATGAATCTCTCTGGAGTTGGGGAGCTTTGTCTTGACTTCGGTGCCATTTGAGCCAGACTAATTATGTGGTTGCACGTTTGTCTTGGCCTTTCAGGGTAGTCTCTTTTGGATTTAGTCTGTAATCAAAAGAGAATGTCAGAAACAGAAGTCTCAAGTAACCTTTCTCTTTTGCCTGTAAGGCTGAAACAAGAGAGACTTATGTAGGCAGAAATAGTCTGAAGCTAAATACAAGGTAATTACACAGAACTCTACGCTTACTATTCCACTGTTTCTGGGCTGCACCATGAAAATTTGAACTGCAACTTGTAGTCCAAAGACAAACTGTATACACCAGAGTTTGGGTGAAGTGATGATGTTTTTCTTTGAAAGGATTGAGATCTGTTAGTAAGGCCAAATTCTGGATTTTTCAACTTCCCACTTTTTTCCTCCCCTCTTTTTCCTGTAACGTTTCTGTACCGTGCTCAGTGCTGCTTCTGCACATCTTCAAAAGATGGATGAACATCACCCACTGAACTGCATCCTGTGCCCTCCCTCCTGCTTGCCTTAGCTAACCCAGGCCTCGTCCATATAATTTAGATGTCCGTAAAATTTAAATAATTTTTAACCATTCTTTGTGTGGACAAAACCCCAGAATCCTCTGAAGAGATTTGTGCAATTTTCCCTCCAGTTTTTTTGCTGCTGATTAGAGTATACTGATGTTTATTTCTGGTCTGCAGTCCCCTTTTATTTTCTAGTTTTTGGGCTTTGGAGACAGCCAGGAGAGTACAGCAGAGGAAAGTAAATGGGAAGAAAGCCCTTTTCCCATGCAATGCAAGCACTGTAACAGACATGAAGACTGTACTTCACCCCCATCGGAGAAGTGGAAAGTGTTTGTTTCTTATTTCAATGAACTTGCACCAAAATAGGATGTGAATATGCCTGTTCCAGAATTAAAAGCACCTAACTTAGCAATGGCAACTTATGGGCACCTCTTACTTTTGGAACACACCTGTCCATAGTCTTCTCTGGAAATAATAAAATAAGTTGTAGGAAATTCATTTAGGTACATCAGTATAGTGTCAACTACTTCAACTATGAGCTGTAAGTTTTCTGAAACAGATGGTCCATCTCTGGCAAAGCAGGGCTCTGGTTCCTAGCTGCTGTGGTAATGTCAGGAATAAGCTGGGGTGGAGGAGGAGGAGAAGTTCTCACCAAGCTTCTCCTCTGCATCACCATGTGCTACTCACCTGCAGCTCTGCTGCCAACAACTCTGAAGCTGAGCTGGCATGCTCTGCATATCCCACCTAGTTCTGCTTCTATTCAGCATTTTCAATACGTACCTATAGCCCCACCAGTTTTTGAGGCGTAAAATAGGTGAGTTCAAAATAAAGCTTTACTTCTATGTGTCTAATATTTGAGGTCTGAAAATCCTAAAGGAAAAGTAACTAGCTTTTTTTTTTAAAAAAGATCGTGGTGGTGTGAATCAAAAAACAGGTACCTTTTCAGTTGTGACTGAGGTCCAAGTTTTGCATCCTGAATATCTCTGTACGGAGTAATATATGCAGATGTAATTATTTATTGAACTACTGCTGCTATCTGTCATTGGTATATTGGTCTTAATTGTTTCAGTGTAACATTTGTCTTCTTACCACATGAGAGTATGAAAGCTTAAGAACAATTACTTTTTTTTGTTTGTTTGGTGTTTGGGAGAATAGCTGTTTTGAAACATGCTATTTTTCCAGTGAAACCTGAAAGAGGCATGTGGCTTATCAAAGGCTTTGTACTGAACTACTAAAAATTTCAAGGAAGTCTTATTTTTAAATTCTTTTACTTATTTTTTTTTAAATCAGTTATCCAAGGAAGACTGATGTAAAACTCAAAGTATAGGAAATTTTGTTAGATTGATGGTATATGAGTCTATAAATTATCACTTATTACACATCAGTGTACTTAATTGAAATTGATTTGTTTAATTTAGAAGATACGGCTTGTTCTGAATTAACAGCATAAACATGTCTGCTTTTACTCTTTACAGACCAATGCAGAGAACAGCTTGAATGTGTTCTATTGTGTTGTTCAATGAGATTGTACTTCTCATAGGAAGCATGAGAAACTTCAGAGTTCAAGAGAATGTGTACTTTTCCCCCCATCTATATTTTAGGATATTGTTTGTCTATCACAGTGTTATGTTTGATCTCATTTGATGTAGATAGTCTAAATAAAATGTTCTATATGTGCTTGAGAGATCTAAAAGTTTTGAATCCAAGGCAGTTTAAATTATCTTTTTTTTCCCCCCTAAATCTAAATGAATTTTGAGACAACCATGGTTTCAAATAGTAGAACTAGCTAGGGAATAAATTTTTGATTGTGTGGAAATAAGTAAGGTTTTATTTTTTGATTTCAACATTTTAATGAAGGGGACAGCTTTTGTGAAAAATACTTCCTAAAATGCCTGTAAGGGCTGTTTCAAAGACAGAAACTCTCCATGGGGGAGGGATGCTCAGCTGGGAGGAGGGAAGTCTGGCAGTGAGACCGTACTCTGCAGAGCTCTTCACAAACCTGCAGCTTTTTCAATCCAGATGTCAAATGTGTTCATCACTGACACTGAAGGCTATTCTAGAAAATCTAAGTATCAAAAAAAAGCTTTGTGTAAACTGACATTTTTACTACAAGTTTGATTTTCATGAGGCTTGCATTTAAGAAAACTTTCTCCTAAGGGTGAGGATGATTCCTAGTATCTCTTAAGCTGGCTAAAATATTTATCTTTTTTCAAATGGCAAAATTTTACTTTATTGCTAATTTTTGTGTTGTACTTTGTCTTTCTAGACAAAAGGGAACTGCATTCCTAGTGTAACAACCTGCAGTCTTTGTAGAAGAACAGAGTGAAATGAAATCGGCCTTTTAGAAAATCAGAACAGTAAAAGGTGCATGAGTCATCCAGCAAAATAAAATGTTATTAGGGCTAAATTTTACTGTTTGCAAACCTCCCGATGAAGTCCACGTATGTGAACTTGGAACAGAAGTTTGTCCTAGCTGAGGGTGTTACTGTGAGTCAGTGTGTGATTCACAACAACTGGGAGAGTGTAATCCTTCCCTGTGTGCACTGTGCTTGTGTCCCCCCACCTACCTTACAGTCATGGGATCTCTCACATCTGCTCGTATAAATATCCTGGGTTTTAAATTGAGGACTGAATGACTAGGTTTCTTGCCTCTCCCTTTTCTTCATCACTGACGTGTAAAAATCCAGCAAAACTTTGATTCCCCCCTTTAATTTTAAAGGCTGCAAGTTGGAAATGCTGCCTACTTGGAAGACAGCAAAGGCCTCCCTGCCGGGTTTATCCGTAGCTTGCAGGCAGTAGATCTTGCTCTGTGTCTTAAACAATGAAAGTTCATGACCTCTCCATATCTGAACAGCTCACTATATATAGGATCTTCCCCAGGAATTTTCATGGCATCCTGTCTGGTACAGCCGTGGAGCAGCTCAGTCACCAGGTGAAGATGTAGGTGCTGCGTGTAACTGATCTGTGTGTGCACTTGTTTGTCCCACCTGTGCTGGGGCTTTGGGCTGTACATGGCTGTGGGTTACTTGTCTCTAGGAAAAAGCCCGGAAAAGCAGCTGTTAGACTTTCTGCCAAGCTGAGGAATTCTCCACCAGAAAGCAAGGCACCATGTTCCTGGCAAATGGAAATGCATTTCAAGCTCTTGAAAATGATTTGATTTCACTTAATGTTTTCAGTTGTGTACGTATACATAATTATTTTTCTGTATCAAAAATAGAGCACTTATAGCATGACAGAAACCTGCAAATTCATATACAAAAGTGTTCTGTGGTAGATTTCTTCTTCAAGAACAGTATTCTTAGGTTTAAGAACTGGAGAGCGGGTTTTGTATAAAGAGTGAACATGTGTGTATTTATATATATGTGTATATATATACACAAGGTTGTTATTTTGATGCTTGCAAGCTTCTATCAGTCCAGACATCTCACTATTTAAAAAAGTATGAAGGATTTTTAAAAATACACTTTTCCAGTTATTGAAACTTTTATGATGTTGTTCACAGTCCTGTTGCTATTACCATAGAACAGAAGAGACAAAATAAAGGCCTGTTGGTTGCTAGGGGAAAACTTGCAAAGTTAAATTAATTTATTTGAACTGCTTTTTTTGCAAAAATACATGGGTGGAGCCTTGTGGTTAGATGAAATGGTGTAAAATTTTGGTTAGTTTGATGCAGTACTGGCTGGGGAGTTATAAGTGTATACTATCTAAACCGTATACTAAACCAGTTGAAAAGGTGCCATACTTTAACCTCTTTCATCAAGATCTTTTCTTTTTCCTCTACTGTGTTATAGAACAACAGATTGTTCTCTCTAGTGGAGTTTAGGACACTATCTCCATGTACCTACCAACAGCTTTGGTTATGCACTGATCATTCAAAGCTAGCAAGAGATGCCAGCACCTTCTATCTGCATTTTGGTGGGGAACCCATTGGAGAGATCCCAGGTGAATAATATAAACGGATTTTCTGGGGGAAAAAAAAAGTATACTTTGTAAGAAGCTGTTGTGGCTTTTTTTTTTTCCCCCTACAGCTTTTTAAACAGGGTTTGCTGCTTGTTCTTCTTAGTCTAAAATATACTGTATGTATTTTACTAGAGTTAATTACAGAAAATGAAAGTTGCAGTACTTTAAAAAAATGCTACTTTTCTGTGAACAGATGAGCTGCACCTAAATGAATAATAATTTTTTGAATTATTTTTGTTTTTTAATCAATCCTGTGTGAAACTTATTTTTACCATTAGTTATGAATAATCCTTATATTGTGCATATTTATGGGCGTGTACCTACAATATATTTGTGCTGTTACATTGAAATAATAGTAATTTTCTCAAAGTGTGTAAAGAACTAGAAACTGGAGGTTTCAAACTCTAAGAAGAGGATACTCTCTAATTTGTCTAGCAGAAGAGAGGAAAGATAATTACTTGAGTTTTACAGGGCTTGAAGGTATAATTCTAGGTGCAATATTATGGCACATTTGAGTATACTTCTAACATTGTGCTTATATGTGCAATTGCAGTATCTTCTGCCAAGGTTTACTTTGTTACAAAGGTGAGAATTCCTAATTTAGACCACAGTATAGTATATGGCTGAAAACACTAAAATGTCATATCATCCTTATATTAATCAAAACTTCTGGATATGTAAATTGCAGTACCCTTATGTCAAAAAAGTTACACAGTTTTTCCCATTTCCTATCCAATATATTCACAGCTCAGCTGAAAAGACTTGAAAGTTTGCCTCTTGTTCAAAGTAGGGCTTGGCATTCACTGATTTTAATGGTTATTTTTGTTGCTTTCTTTTCTGGTCACGAAGACTGGCTGGTTTTGCTTCCCTCTTAATAAAATCTTCTGCTTTAATTTTGACGAGTGCAGGCATGCTGGTAGAGACTTAAGTGATTTTGAAAGATGTGTAATGGGTTAGAGTTCATTGTGCTGCTCTTAGCTGCTCCCTGTCGCTGGAGGTGACAAGGGAGAAGATAACTAAGGAAGTAAGAGGAGGTTTTTAGTGCTGATCCCCATCTTCCTGCATTAGTGGATTCATTTTCAGGGCTTAACTTGGCAAGCTTTGCTAATATTGATGGTGCTAATGCAGCTAGGTCTGTGAGGGCTTTGCAATGTCTACTGGAAGGAATACTGCTGTGATGAAGGGAAGGGGCACACTCTTAAGTTTTTTCCAGTAGCTGTCATCTGTGTTTGCTTTAACATCTTGGAATGCTCTCTATTTTCTACTGCTGGCCAGGCATGGAAGTGATAGTGAGTTATATGCAAATGTAGATAATAGAGGAAAGAAGTGATTTTTGAGAAGCCAGAGGAAGAGGGGAGGTTGTGATGCACCTGGTGGCTGCAGTTGGCAGGTGATTTTTTTGGTATTTGTACCTAATTCTGGAACTGGACATGAGATTGAGGGAGGAGGTTGAAAATGAGGAGGGTCCTTAGTAAGTAATGAGTAAGGTGAGGGTTCAGGGCAAGAAGATTTCCTGTGCTCATGACTATTAAAGAGTGTGGCAGTGGGACTTTGTTCTCTTTCTGCTTAAATTGGGGCTGGTCTCAAGGTTACACCAGGCCTGATCTTAGTTATTGATTTGGAAAAGAGGATTATTGCAGATTTGTGGGTATGAACTGTTACCGATGATTTCTGAGCAAAACATGAATGCGAATTAAAATAGCAGGAAATGTAAGATGTGAAGTTGGTAGCAGTGAGCATTAGTTCTGCCTTTTTCCTGGTGAAGTCTGCAGTCAGCTACAGTACTAATTGCTTTTCATCTTAAACATGGTAATACCCTGCAGCATGGTCAGTAGTAGTCCAGCCATGGTAAACCTAAAGTTATCTTGGGGTCATTTAAAAAAAAAAACAACAATAAAACAGAAAGTGTTTGTCTTTAGAAGTAATGAATACATTTGAAGGCAAAACAAATAATCCTTGAGACTCCTTCACACTGAAGTGGATTGCTGCATTGCAGTTCCTGCCCTGGATTAGCAGCAGTCAGAACCTTCAACTCAAAGAGAACGGCAGATCTGTTTTATTTAGCCTTATAAAATAAGTATTATTATAGTAGTTGTATAGTATAGTATATATGGTAGCTATATAGTGATTCTTCTCAAAGTTTCAGAAAAGTGCTAGGCATGCTTAGAAATGAGTGACAACACGCTTAAATCAGTTTCTCTAGAAGGTATTGAAGTTACACTCCTTTAAAAAATTGAGCAGTTCGGAAAAGCAATAGCTAAATATTGTTGCTGCAAATTTTTCCCTGGAGATGAAAATAATGCCTGGTTTGGTTAAAGTTTCTCGAAAAGTATTTAAGAGATAAATTAAAACATGATACTATGATTATTTCCACACTGCTTTTGCAGGTGCTTACTAG
>WEIV01019637.1:7987-21798 GCA_013390005.1 Calyptomena viridis | reverse complement strand
GCGAAAACAAAATCTCTGGTCTTTTGGCCCCTTGACCCCAGTGCTCTATGATATCACAGAGATTGACTCCTGGGCTGAAGATCAGTCCTTCCTTGAGCTCATTGTATCAACCAAGAAGAGAGAGGTACTATGGGCACTGTGTGCTTTCTATGTGCAGACCATAAAAAGAAGCAGCATGATGAGTTTGAAGGTTCAAGCTCTTTTATATAATCCATAGAGCAAGGATTTTGTATCATGTGCTGCTGGGAATACATGAAGCGTAGCAGTTTATTAATGATCTGACTACATCTAATGCTTTATATATAGTTTCTTCTGAGGTACGAAACTTGCAGATTTTTGAAAGAACTCAGTATGAGCAAGCTACAGAAAAATGCTGTGTTTCACCAGGCTCAAAGATATACTAAGTACCTGTAGAGTAGCTCTAGCAAGTATCTTCCTACAACTGTGATACTGGTTAACTCTCATAATGTCCCTGTGAGACAGGACTATGTTCAGAAATCCTAAACTGGAGTGTATTTTAAGACTACTTATTGTTATTTTTCCCTTCATTTAATGACAGGTTATGACTCAAAACCAAGTGGGCAAATTATCTCTTCTGTAGTCTCAAAAATTTGTAAAGGGATTACTAAAACAAAGATAGCAGAGTGCAATGGCAAGGCTTAGACAGATCTCTGTAAGGCTTTCATCCACACCACCCTATCAGTTGTAATCACCTTAAATAACCCTAATAGGACAGGAAATGAATCAGAAGACACTTCAATTAGCCCTATTCTACCTGTCCTGTATAATTTTCATCTATCAAAATTTTAGTTGAACTTTTCTAACAAAAGTTTCAGCTACTGGAGAATTTTGCACAGTGTGGAGGGAGTCTATGGAGCTCTCATTTGCTTTTATGTAAAATTCTCTACGTTTCTATGAGTAGTGATACATGTGGATATTCAGGGGAAAGCAGTCCCTGCCAAAAAAATAGAACAACATTAGAAGTTGTCCGCTTAAGAAGACTAAACCATAACCCTAAAAGAAAGCAGAATATTGTGCCTCTGTCCTATCCCAAAACATACATATAGTGCATAGGATAAGATGTCCCCAAATATCAAGCGATATAATGATTTCTATATTTTCCAGAATGCTCTTAAGTATGTGCAATTGCAATTTTTGGATGTTTTTTTTTCAGTTTTTGCTTTTGTTATATGTTTGGCACAAAATGTTTGCTGTCTCCTCCGGAAGAATGGTATTGTCATCCCATCCTATCATACCCTCCCAGTCCAGTATCAGACTAGAGGAGCGTCTTTAGCCCCCAGTCAGAAGCAGGGTCCTCTTGCATTAAGGGGAATAGATACATACAGAGGTATCAAGATAAATTTTGTGATCCTTAAGTGGATGAAAACTAAAAAAAATAGAAGGGAACTTATATCATCCCTTTGAAAATAATATTTACTCTCCTGTACAAAGAATTCTAGAATACTGACTTCTACAGAAAACTGAATACCTAGAGATGTGTTATCTTGTGTAGTGTGTGGGCCAAATTCATAAACAAAGCTGTTTTTCCTACTTACACTCTAAGTGTCAGTCTCCAACAATCTGAAGGGTTGATATAGATGATTCAATTAATTACCACCCAGGTAATAATGCAGAAACTTCAAATGTAGTATTTTTACATAAGCCATAGACTGTCAGACAAGTACAAATATATTTTTGAGAAATGTATCAGTTTTCTTATCTTAAAACATCTGATACAAAAGCTTGTGGTTTTGTACTAACAGGAATATTCTGTCATACTCAGTTCTGTGTTCCTACACAGATGACAAACTTATTCCAGTATCTAAAATGTTTTTCTTGTACACCCCACTGGTACTCAAAAGCTGTTCTCTGCAAGATATACTTTTTGTTTTTTTCCAAATCTCTTTATTGTCAAACTGGGCAAATCCAAATCCACTTTTGCAAAATACATTCAGCTTTGTAATGCTGAACAGGGTAGATGAGAATAATTTGTTAATAATTTGTTAATAATTTGAAACAGTGTGAATGATACTTATAACAAAAATGTGTTAATGAAAATTAATTCCTTCCTTCTTTCTCTCTTTCTCAGGCACGCCAGATCTTGGACCTAACACCTGTGAAAGAGCTGGTGAGCCTGAAGTGGAATATGTATGGTCGTCCCTATTTCTGTTTCCTGGCTTTATTCTATATACTCTACATGGTCTGCTTCACTATGTGCTGTGTCTACCGACCTCTGAAACCCCGAACAGGCAACAAAACGAGCAGCAGAGACAATACAGTCTATGTCCAGAAAATGCTGCAGGTACTGTGACTATAGGAATCAGGGCTCCATAGGCAGTATTGAGCAATTCCCATCTAACTTACTTAACTGGAAAGTCCAAGCCTTTCCCAGTCCCCAGATACTGCAGCTGTCCTTGACCTCTCTTTTGGCCAGCTGACCTTTGTCAGGGACATATGAGGTGTCAAGAATATGAGGTGTGCTCTGTTTTCCATTGCTGGGTCTGAGCTGGTTCCTGTGGCATTGCCAGGTCAAGTCATGTCTAGTAAGAGTAGGCTCCCTTCTCCCCATCCTCTTTTTAAATTTATTTTCACTTTCTTTAAAATTTAATTTTAATTTCTGTTAACCTTTTGTTTTCAGGAATCATATGTGGCATACGAGGATGAGCTGAGACTTGTGGGGGAGCTAATCACAGTTATTGGAGCTGTGGTGATTTTGATCCTTGAGGTAAGAGAAATGATGAGCTAAATAGTTTTGAGTTTCATCAAGACAGACTCTACTTACTATACAAACATGAGTTTGTGCTCACTCCTTGGTAGGAGTTGTTTGCTTAGTCTGATTGCTTTGCTATAGTCTATGGCAATAAACATTGCCAATAGTATCTATTAGATGAGACAGAGACTGTGACAATGTTCTCGTAAGACTCCAGGTGCGGAAGAAACAATTAGAAGGACTGGTCACACTCTCAAGTACTATAGGCAGGGTAATGCCATAGTTCCTGTTAGCACCATCCAAGGGTCCAGCTGACTCCCAGATGTTGCTTCACCCAGAACCCCAAAATACTCATAGGATTAGGGGTGCTGGATAAAGCGAATTTTGTGCATAATTGGAGATCAGTTGCTCTATGGACCTGTAACAGGTCCATAAGGAGCCTTACTCAACTTAGAGTTCTGAGGTGAACATGTTTAGTTGCTCTTCTTACCATGAACTCTCAAAAAAAAAAAAGGAAAAGCATTAAATTAAAACAAATCTATCCCCCATTTGATTTTATTATAATATCAAATAGAAGACTGAAGGTTTTAGGAGAAAACTCAAAGGATGATGCCCTGAAGAACTGAAGATAGAACAGGTCTTGTAAACAGCTTTCTGCCGGTATGGGGTTCATTAAGCACAGCATCATCAGCCAGTCAAAGGAGGTGATTGTCCCACTCTACTCTGCATTTGTGAGGTCCCACCTTGAGCATTGTGAGCAGTTTGGGGCATGGCAATATAAAAAAGACATTAAGCTGTTAGAGAGTATCTAAGGGAGGGCTATGAAGAGGCTGGAAGGGAAGCCATATGAGGAATGTCTGAGTTCACTTGGTTTGTTGAGTCTGGAGAAGAGGAAACTGAGGGGAAACCACATTAGGGTCTTCAACATCCTCCTGAGGGGAAGTGGAGAGATAGGTACACATGTCTTTACTCTCGTGACCAGTGACTGGGCTCAAGGAAAGAGAGTGAAGCTGAGTCAGGCGAGATTTAGGTTAGATATCAGGAAAGAGTTTTTAACCCAGAGGGTGGCTGAGCACTGGAACAGGCTTCCCAGGGAAGTGGTCACAGAACCAAGCCTGTCTGAGTTTTGGAAGTGTTTAGACAACACTCTCAGACACATGTGACTCTTGAGAATGTCCTGTAAAGGACTGAGAGTTAGACTTGATGATCCTTGTGGGTCCCTTCCTACTCAGGGCATTGTATGATTTTGTAATATGTTCCAGAAGGACAAGTCCTTCCTGTGTTTGGTCAGGACTCTGGAGCTAGGCTACAACTCATACAGTGTGAATTATAACAATCTCTTTTGATTCCCAAAAAATGTCTTTTTTCGTCTTTGTTACTGAGGCACCTCTCTGCAACATGTCTCTCAATCTGCCCAAACATTCTTAGATTTTCAAGCAACCTCTGTCTCATGCCAAGAAGGGCCCACGTGGCTCAGCCATTCTGATTTTACAGTAACATAGAAATCAGTCTGTTAACCATCAAACAAACGGATGCAGCTGTCGCCAGGAACCTCTGAATATTGGTTGTTACCATGACGTTTAGTAATATAACAGAATCTGTCTGAGTCCTGAAGTTAATAGGAGGTCTCTCTCAGATTCCAGATATCCTTAGAGTTGGAGCAGCAAAATATTTTGGACAAACAATCCTAGGAGGGCCTTTCCACATAATTGTGTAAGTACAGTACTTTTTAAGCCTTATAAATATATCGTCTCCCATTTCTCCCATTGCTCTCTTCTGCCAGATGAGTCACTTTCTCCATGCTTTTAGAGTATTCCTTCACCTGATTTAAATTTTCTTACTGGTTCAACTGAAATTTCCATTATTGAACATTTTTTCACTGTCTCTTCTTCTTTGCAGCATCACGTATGCTTTCATGATTCTAGTAACCATGGTGATGCGTCTCACCAGCACAACCGGAGAGGTGGTGCCCATGTCCTTTGCCCTGGTTCTAGGATGGTGCAACGTCATGTACTTCGCACGAGGCTTCCAGATGCTTGGACCTTTTACCATCATGATCCAGAAGGTATAAGACACAAAGAAATATGGCCTTTTTACACACATCCTGACACCTCTTTCCAGATACAGAGAAGTGTGAGAATAACCTTTTCTCCTTCAGGACTATCATTAATGACAAATGGACAAGTTCTTTTCTGCACAGAGGATTCAGGAGTTTCACATTCTCTCTTTAGTGCAGAAGTTTCCTTTAGTTCACTCGTGGTCTTAGGATCTGGAAAAAGATTTACATAGGGGTGCACTGTGACTTGGTGGGACAGTTGGGCCTTATGGTGGCTCTGTCTTTGCTCTACAGATGATATTTGGAGACCTTATGCGCTTTTGCTGGCTCATGGCTGTGGTGATATTAGGCTTTGCTTCAGGTGAGTCTACGAAAGCCAAACAGCAATGTTACCCCTGCCAACTGCTCTGGTATGAATTAAGAGTGTGGGTTTTGATTTAATCTCTGGTTGCCCTCTGAATAGCTGGCAAAGGTGGTGATAATGTGTAACTTCTGTTTCTCTAAGCACAGTCACCTTCCCAGTACTGATTTCTGTTCTCATGAGTTTGGTTTTCAATTCTTGCTCTTTCCAGGGTAATAGAAATACAGTAATTCAGATAATTCCACGTATGTGTAAGTCAAGGTTTAAAGACATACTGCATTTATGATACTTGTTTGTGGAAAATGAGATTAACACACATAGCTTTACTATATCCTTGAGGAAGAAAAGTTCACTATTTTGAGAACAAATAAATGAGCAAAGTAATTTTGGGTCATTTTATGATGGAGACCAGTGACTCTAATCAGGGATTTATCCTTGCTGGGCACTGCAGTAGCATAGAAATATATGCAGCTCCTTCCCAGATCACTTTTTGTTATCAGAATCTCTTATAGGACTCTATTATTCCTCTTGGAATGTGATTCCTGTTGTTAAACTCTCTCTCTTTTTTCCCCATTGCTGTCCTCCAGCTTTTTACATCATCTTCCAGACAGAGAATCCTGAAAACCTTGGGCAGTTCTACAACTATCCCATGTCCTTGTTCACCACTTTTGAGCTGTTCCTCACTATCATTGATGGCCCTGCAAACTACGATGTGGACCTGCCCTTTATGTACAGTGTTGTATACTTTGCTTTTGCCATCATTGCCGCCCTCCTTATGCTCAACTTGTTAATTGCCATGATGGGTGACACCCACTGGAGAGTGGCCCACGAGCAGGATGAGCTCTGGAGAGCCCAGGTAATCTAGTTAAGGTGGGCATTCCTGACTGACTTCAAATAACAGCTAGAAGCCCATCAGCCTCTCTTGTCTCCCTAGCTGTTGGTTCCCTACATGTGGAATCTCGTGTTAAATAGAATTAAAGTTGTCTTTTTTTTATAAATAACATTTCTGTATAACTGAGAGTTTAATTATAATTTTAGGGCTTCACCAAGGGGGATAGAATGCAAGGTAATGATTACAGGAAGGTCAGTATTGTCTTTATATACATTAAGAGAAGTTGGCCTGACTCTCCTGCTCAGAAGGCAAAAAAATTTAACTAGTTCTATAGGTAATCAACAGGAAATCCATTTCCCAGTACTTTCCTGTGAGAAAGCAATCAGTCAAATGGTTGAATGTAGTCATGTGGCCACACTGGTAAGTTCTGATGATAGTTAGTGTGAGTATAAATACTGTCTTCTCTAGCTTGCAAATTATTTACCTTATTCATTGCCACCAGTTATAAAAGTAAAGGAATTTAACAATGTTTTAAGTGTACCATTGCTTCCTCAAAACATGGCACACTTAGACCTAAAATAGTGATTGCCCTAAAATAAACAGAGTATTGATTATTATTTTTTTTCATTACATATGGGGCTGTAATGAAGTATTGTATGGGTCAGTGCCCATGAAACTGATAATTTTGAAAGAAAGTCTGATTTTTTTTTCTAATTCACTTGAGTTCTTTCTTTTTTCTCATTCCAAAGGTTGTTGCTACTACTGTCATGCTGGAGCGGAAACTTCCACGGTGTCTCTGGCCTCGCTCGGGAATCTGTGGGCGGGAGTACGGGCTGGGGGACCGATGGTATCTCAGGTGAGTTCTCTGCTAGTGTGTGCATGTGGGGATCCAAGAAGAAGAATCCAATGCATGGGTTTTAGTAAAGAGCCTTTCCAATGACCCAGGGAGGAGTGTTTGGAGTGCTTTCCTTACAGAATACAGATCCCAATCTGTTTTCTGTCTGTGATTGATAGACAAGCACTGTTCTCCTCAGAAAGCTCAGCTGTGCATTTCCTTGTAAAATCAGCTGATGCTTTCTTTTCCAGTAGTTACATTGGACAAATCCCAGAAACTGCATGATTCAGAAGGCCTAAATTTTTCTTTCAAACTTGTTATAATAGTGAGTATCACAAGACTTCACTGCTGCTCTTGATTGGCTGTCCCTATTCATTAGATATGTGAAATGGCAGAGGCAGAATCAACCCATTAGGCATTTAGCAGCAAAGAACTGCTCTTCAAATGATTCAAAATCAGAATGTGAATAGTTAAAGTCAAAATTTCTTTCTCATGTGAAGCTAGTAACTATATTATACTTTGTAATGACTGCATCAGGTGGCAAAGTCTTACGTCCAGGATTTCAGATTAGGCACTGAACTAACAAGCTATCTGTAGTCTAGATGACACTAAATTCCTCATTATTTCTGATTTTAATCTCTATTCATGCCAGGTTGGAAAATATTTACCCTTTGGGCATTTTTCTTTTCTAACTGTACCATCTTTTGCTGATAAAGCCAGAAGGGGGAGTGGTGGCTGTATGAATCATAGAATCATAGAATATTCTGAGTTGGAAGAGACCCACAAGGATCACCAAAGTCCAACTCCTGGCTCTGCACAAAACTCGGCAGTTTTTGGCAGAGAATTGAGCCTTGTGGATTTTTAGGTTTACTGGGCAGAACAAGCAGACCTAAAGTGGTACCAATATTCAAGGTACAGAATATAACAATTTTTTTTTTGCAAGAGCAAATATTCACTGGATGCTATGAGAAAAGAGTGTAGCTGTGATCTAGTTCTGTCAGGTTACATGTTCATTGTATATCTGTTATATATACATATATATATATGTACACATATATATATGTGTTCATTGTATATAGCATGGTAGAGAATGTCAGAAGACCACTTATAAGTAGTGTAGAGAAGGGTTGGTGGAAGTGGAGCAGTTAAATAGAAGTGCAGCAAAAGGTAAGTGACATCCTGAGGCTAGCAGCCACGTAGTATCACAGGAGGAAAGTCAAGAACAGAGAAAATAGATGAATATATGTGTATATACAGAAGATCTGGAACTAGACTCAGGTAGGATAAGTCTGCCAATTGCTTACAGCTGGCAAAATGGAAAAGGCAAATCATGACTTGTGAAATGAGTCAAGAAACCATGGGCAGACAAAGGTACTGAAGTCAATGATGGAGATGAATGTGTAGGAGATAACTGTGTGCTAGCAGTCCCTAGCACCCTGACTATAATCAATTTCCTGCTTTTGTGAAGATTTTCTGCAAGATCAGTGTGCTTGTTTTTTTGGAGGGGTTTTGTTGATAAATGGTCACTTTTCCACTTTGTTCAGTTTATATTTTTTAATCCTCTAACAGAATTGAAGACAGGGTTGATCCCAACAAACACAAGATGATGCGGTACACAGAAGCATTTAAGGCTCAGGATAGAGATAACTATGACAGAGGTTCGGAAAAGCTGGAACTCAATAGGGACACCCTGTATAAGAAGGAAATGTCTGCCCTGTCGTTATCACGAAGCACATCCAGAACTAGTTCTCACCGTGGCTGGGACATCCTGAGGCGCAACACCTTCCGCCAACTTTGTGGTGAGGTTGGTCGTGCCATGGAAGAGGAGGTCTACGATGTCTAAGAAGCCTCTACTTGTACTCCACAGGATGGATCCTTTTTGCCACAGCAGTTGTCCTCTACAGCTATTCGTACACTTCCCAGCATGCATCAGCCATGAAGAACTCCACTGGTGAAGACTTTGCCAGAAGTTCATGGCATCTGTGCAGTCTTTTCTCTCTTACTTTTAAGTGTGTCTGCAGTTGCACTGATATTTTCTCCAAGCTAGTGGACTTGCAGTGAGCAAGAGAAGCCAGCAATGGGATTTCATCCATTTATGAAGAAGTGATCAATAAGCCCTCTTCCAGACTGTTACGTGCAGTATAATCTATCTCTCGAGTTTCACAAAATCACAATGCTCTCATAGCAAAGAACGATAACTGAAGTTCTGATTTATTATTTGGCACAGAACTGGGAAAAAAAAACCCAAATCCTGTAACTGAACTCAGGAAGGAAGGTAGTTTTTGACACTGTGATGATTAAAATGAACTGTAACTACTCAGCTAGCATTCAGGGCCTGACAGATTTTGCCCTCTGAAGAAACGCAGTCTCTATTGACTACATTTTCAACATTGCAATCTTAGTAAGACTGTTTTGGTTTTGGTTTGGTTTGCTTGTTTGGGTTCTTTATTGGTGATGGGATTTTTTTTGTTTTTGTGGGGGTTTTTTTGTCACATAAATGCACTTTAAGCTTTTGAAAAGAAGTGACTGCTATTTCTGGGAGGATTCTGAAGTGGGAACTTCTTTTCCTATTGAGAGCATGTATGACCTGGTTAGATGACTTTCAGCAGTGTGAAATTTTAGCAGAGATATTTATCTCCCAAGTGAGCTAAAGCTGGTCTTTTGTTCTCTGTGGAAGAATAGGTTTCTGAACCATAATTCTCTGACTTATAACTGAGCCATCAAGATTGGGTACTAAGCTCCCGCGCAACATGGAAAGAAATGGTGAGGAAACGTGGGATAGATGAATAAGAGCTATTGCACAGGCAGGTCGGAAACTGGTGTGCTCTCTGTCTCTCCCTCTTTCTCTCCACACCCCCCCACCTCTCTTTTTCTTTTGATCTCTCTCTCTCTGAAAGTCTAAAACTATCCAATGAACAACTGAGAAACCCACACAGTTCCCTTCCAGGTGTGACACTGTGCCAGTCTGACAATTTGTCATCTGCCTAAGGCCACTTGAAGAAAAATGAAGAAATGTTCAGAGAAATGGGCTGTCATTTCAGGTTCTTCTGTATTCTCAGGAGTGTGGAGTTTCATTCCAGTAGCAGAATTTAAGTAGAAAGCAATCCATGGTCTTAACATTTCCTTCCAACAGGACTAGTAACAACAACTTTTTTTTTTAAGAAATCAAGGACTATTAACTAGCACTAGACTTTGAGCCAAATCACCCTGTGATAATCAAAGCAGATAAAGAAAAAACTGAATCCAGTGGATTTGTGATTGTATTGAAATATCACAGCAAACATCTCCTCTCTTGCAAGTGCTGTAATGAGTATCATGGTCTTTGCGATTATGTGTATTTATTTAAATGTCCTCTTTCTCTTACTTGAATGTGTACTATTTTGTGCTCCAATGGAAGACTGGAGAAGACTGTCTCTCTAGAATTCAATTGTATGCTTTTGAGTTGACTCATTTTATTGAATAGAAGCTGTTGCCTGGTCTTGGTCACTTAAGTACTGTCAGTCCTTACTTCCTAAAACCTTCGGTCTTTATACTGGTGGTCTGTGGAAATGGGATCAATGTGGTAGATTAACCAGAACTGTGAAATGTTGCTCTGATTGTAGACGAATTTTATTTCAGAGTGAGTAGGAAATAGAAAGAAGGGGAGAACCAATGATTTCCTCATCCTATCCCTGCCTCCAAATGTAGTAGAATTTTTACTAGCTAGAAAACCATAGAAATACAATGAAGATGGAGCCACATATTGTCATTTCTACAAAAGAACTTCTCTTTGTAAGAAAATAATATAATATTAATAATAGAGGTAGTTTGAAGTACAAGCTATGTAAGCACTGGTTCTGATTTTGCATTCTTCTTCACTGCTATGAACAATGAGAAGTTTGATCTTAGAGATTAAAGCAACATTTTGACATTGCAGAAGGCAAACAAAACTCAGTTACCAGTTCTAGGCCTTTACAGATTTCTGTATCTGTTCTCCATAAAAAGAAAAGAAAAAATCCAGTAGCAGATTCTTTTAAGGAAGTGTCTTCTCTTGTAAAATTGCATTCAGTGATAGTCAGCTTTCAAACTCCTTACACAGAACCCATGCATTTAACAGCATCAGACCTGTGTAATTGATTTTCTGTCTTTGGAGTTGCCTGATGTAAATAAGACAGAGAATCATGAAATCATAGAATAGTTTGGGTTGAAACAGACCTTTTGTCAAGTTTGTCATGTAGTCCAGAAACAGAGCAGGAACATCCTCAACTGGATCAGGTTGCTTAGAGCCCTGTCCAACCCTACCTCGAAGATTTGCAGTGCTGGGACATCCACCACCTCTCTGGGAAACCTGTTCCACTATTTCACTATCCCCACTGTAAAAAGTTTCTTACTAGCTCCTATTGGAATTTGACTTCCAGTTTCCTGAGATCACTTGCATATTAAAAAAAAAAAATCCTAGGAAAAGACCTTATACAAAAGGGGGCAGAATATTTTACCAATAGTAAATTGATTCCTCAGTCTTTTGTTGATGATCGGTGGTGCAAACAATTTTTAGCATAATTTATTTATCTGGAAGACAAAGAGCTACAGAGGAAAATATGAAAAATTTTGGGAAAAGAAAACTGGGAAAACTCACCAGATATATTTGGCACACCAGAAATTGGAAATACTAGATTTAATTCGTAAATGTGGATCATTAGGACATATACACATGAAGCGCACCCGTGTGAACCTCAGGTGGTGAATAGGAGGCACTAGTTTGACCTTTGTGCTGTTCAAAGCAATCTGGCTCTGACTCAGAAACAGCAGTGACTACAGTCACACAAAAGGAAAGCACTTTCACTGTAATATTCTGCATGAGTGTGATGCTTCAAGATTAGCTTCAAATTTTGTGCTTTGTGATGTAGTTATATCCTGTAATTCTGAAACAGTATTGCTGCTCCTTGCTGTTGCAAGATGTCTTTCCTCTCCCTCCCAAAAATTATTGCAGTAAGTTCAAGGCAGACATTCCTCCCTGCCTTGAATCTGCTAACCTCAAACTGTCTTCTACATTACTGAAGTAACTTCTGAGTTTATGATAATGTGATAAGAATGAATGTTTTGATCCAATTTCTTGTAGTAATATAAGATCTATTTTGCTGACAATAAAAATATAGAATATTTTGGCTGCTTTTTTGTGTCTAAAATAAATATAATGAGTCAATTTTTGTGTTTGCTTCGCTAGTAGAAATTAGACATTAGCTGTAGTAGACATTAGCTGATAAATTGTTTGGATTATCACTTATGTCACTATGTTAAATTTTTTTATTAAAGTTGTTGTTCCACTGCAATCCACTTCAAATATTTTTTTATACAAAATTTTTATAGAGTTACAAATACTGATTTCCAGTTCAAACTAAGAATTATCATGGCCTTGTTTTTCAGAGTCATTGAGGGTTTAGTAAAAACTGCAGTACAAGCTCTTTGGAGAAGAAGCTGTATTTTCATGTTGGTGGGATGATGTATGTTGGACAGCGATATAACTGTCCTTGCTGTAGCTGCTTGTAATAAAATGCTCATATGTACAGAGTTTTCTTAGTATTACACATATAAAACAGATACAGACAGCACAGCTTTATAATGAGCCGGTGTATAATCATGGCTCACTTATTTTGATATTTACACTGTTTCTTAAATTATTACTATTATTTAAGTTGATTTTTGAAATGTTCCTATATGGGATTAAAGCAATTCAACAAACACATGGTTCATAGAAGATTGTAGTAATTCTTAGAGACGTTAACTAGTCATTTTAAGAATAAAGTTATTTCTGAAATTATAGCATTTTAATCAGGCTCTCAATTGCACACAGAGAACTCTTTACCAAGAACTTTGTCCTGCCTTATTCTACAATCCAAGACAAGAAACTAGTGAAGATGTAAGCAAGAGTCTTTGAGATGGGCCATATGATAACTGTCTGGTCCTCCTAGTGTTTTATGCTCGGTTGATAATTGCAAAGTGTGTAAGATCTGCTCTATTTTTTTTTGTCTGCTGCTCCAACAGAAGCAGGCTTTACCATCATCTCTTTGCATACATGAAAACTTTGTCCTTTGAACAGCTTCCTACTCAGTAATCAAATGCATTTGTTGGCTGAAGTTCTCTTTTTGTTGCAATTAACTGAGACTGTATGTCAGAAAGAAGCAGGACTCGGAAAGAAAATACTACATACATTGTTCCGTAAACTCAACCAGCCTACAGTATCAGAATGAATGATTTCTTTAAAACTGATGAGTTCTAAGTTAATCTAGGAATTTTAATATAAAATATAAATAAATTAAAGCTTTTAGGGTAAGCGTATCTGCAACACATACTAATAGACTATACTGTTGGTATGATCAAGCTGGAATGACGACCACTTGGCAAAACCATACTGTGCATTGATGCTAGCCTCATTTCCATAGGGGATGTGGAAGGAAAGCTGAAGAGAATGTGGTCACTTTCTAGAATTCCAGAGGGCTTAGCTGGGCAAATAATTAATTTGAAAGATAGTAAAGTAACAAAAACAGATTTTAAGGAGCTACAAGGCAGATGCATTTATGCTGTTTCTGCACATAGATGCAGAAAGATACTGCTTTCACATATTATCTTTTATGACAGATGCAAACCAGAATCTAATGAATTCAGATAAGAATTAGTTCTTTTTTTAAGCTTTTGGTACTGTCGGTTTGCTTGGTGTCCTGGGGGAAGTGCCCTGGGCTGTTGAAGCAATAGAGACTGGCTCACTCTAATGTGATACTCTGGGGGTACAGCTGAGATGCTTGAGAACACTGACATGCTTTTTCCTCCTATGTCTCAATGTTTGGGATGGGCCTCACCANTACATATGGTAGCAATATTTTCACCTCTTCATCACTTGAAATAGGAGTTGCCATTTATGGCTTTGTTTGTCATTTTTACTTCCAGGTTATTTGATCTATAGCCTTGAACACTGCTCAGGTAAAACAAGAATCACTGGAAGTGATTTTTGAATGTTTTTAAGAGTACTTTCCAATATCCGTA
>WEIV01019636.1:1584-14512 GCA_013390005.1 Calyptomena viridis | reverse complement strand
TTTCAGCACAAAGCCATGATTTCTTGGGCCAGCATCTTTATGCCTGTGTCTTCTTGGAGATAATTTTCAATATAACAATACAAATGCAGTTCTTATTTATATATTTTAATAAATGAAAAACATCTTAAAATTAGAGACATAAATATGTAAAATAGATCAACCAAACACAAATACTGCCAACCTACATGCACGTGTACAAGCATAAGTAACTCCACTTGGAGATCTGAACAGTCATCCAACCAGAGGCACAGTTACTATTAAAACAAATTAGAAGCTTTTAAAATACAAATAGCATACTTAATTTGTCTCCAGAGTACATTTCCTTCACTTATTTTGACTACTCTTTTTTCATAGGCTCTTCTTGCTGCTGAAAAGCTAAGAAAAATGGAGGAAATTATTTCGGTTTTGCAATAATCCATGAATGGTCCTCGATTGACTCTGGAAGGCAACAATAATTTGGCCATATAACATACATATTTTTTTGTACTAATTTAAATGTAGGCATTGTCTTTCCACAGTTTAACATTCTGCAGGATATTCTAATAGACTGTGGGAGCTGAGCCTGTTTAGCCCAAAGAAGAGAAGACTGAGAGGGGATCTCCTTAATGCATATAAATATCTCAAAGGCAGATACCAAGAGACTCAGTTCGGTGGTGCCCAGTGACAGAACGAGGAGCAATGGCTGTAACCTAAACCACAAGAAGTTCCATCTGAACCTGGGGAAGAAATTCTTTATGTTGAGGCTGGCAGAGCACAGGAACAGGCTGCCCAGGGACATTGTGGATTCTCCTTCTCTGGAGACATTCAAAACCCACAGGGATATGTTCCTGTGTCACCTGCTGCAGATGATCCTGCCTTGACAGGAGGATTGGACAGGATGATCTTTAGAGGTCCCTTCCAACACTAACTATTCTGTGATTCACCCATATCCGTGAGACATGCAAAACATAATCCAGTGCAAACCAGTTAACTTTGTCAGAACAAACTTCATATTTTTTCTCAGTTTTAATCTCAAAATCTAAAATTGCAGTAACAGTTCTTGTGTTCATGTAAAATGTAAAATAAATTAAAACACCAGTCAGCTTAAATAATGCTTTTTATGCAGTATTTTGAGAGGACAGTTGAAATACTAGTAGTGTCATCCTTCTTGCTGACTAAGTAAAGTCTCAGACAATGGGAATATATTATTGGTTTTGGAGGGAAATGTACCACAGGGCTTTGTTCCTTTTTTAGTGCTATATATAAACATGAGTTTATATATAAGCTACAGCAGCTACAGTCTAGACAAGGATTTGATTTGCAGGCACCTTAGAATTAGTGATGGGCTCACAACACTTTCGTATAACTAGTATGTCATGTGGCTGGTGTGATTAATGTTCAGAATACATTTTGTCCCAAGGCTTTCATTGTAAACACAGTAACTTTCATAGGCTTTTTCTTTTCCTTTTTTTTTTTTTTTTAATTTTATAATGGAAATATACAATTTTGCAGAAAATTGGCTGTAATTTGAAGTGGTCATTCATTAAAAAATATTGATAACAGGATAAAGGTCAGATGTGATTCGTAATTTGAGATCAGATAATTAGCCTGTATTTATATTTAGGATTGTCCTTAATTTTAAAATATATAAAATAAGTAATTAAAAAAAAAAAAAAAGAAGGCTCANTCTGGCATAGAGTAGGTGATATGGGATAAATCATAAAGTCACCAAGACAATGCAGCAATTAGATTGAAAGACTTATGATAGGACAAGGAGTAATAGGTACAAATTGAAAGAGAGAAAATTCAAGTTAGATATTACAAAGCAATTTTTCACTATGAGAGTGGTGAGACAATGGAATATGTTGCCGAGGGAGGTTGTGGATTCCCCAGCTCTGTCAGTGTTCAAAGTCAAGTTGGATAAGTTCTTGAGCAATCCAGTTGGGTGGAAGGTGTCTCTGCCCATGGCAGAGGGGTTGGGATTAGATGGTCTTTAAGATCCATTCCAACCCCTTAACATTCTATGATTCTATGTGACTACCTAGTTTGTCAGAAAGACTCTTGTACATCTCATTAATGTTAATACAAACTGTCTCAAATTACTCTAGACTGCAAAGATTATTCTTACCCAGAAAATAGTCTGCCATTTGCATTTAAGCATTTAATTTAACATAATGGTGCTTGTCAAAGGCAAAGACACAGACCTGCCCATTTATTAGTGCATTATGTATTTGAAACAGACCCATCTGGTCTGTTTTGTCTTGCCTAACTTCTTTTTTCTCAATGAATATTCTTCCAGTTTTGTTTTCTTTGTTGTTTTGCCTGAGATTTGGATTTAATTCCCACTGACTTCAATGGAAGGATCCTTACTGACTTCTGAAGGCATTGACTAGGATCTCATCTTGTTTTCTCTTGCAGCTTGTTCTTTTGACCTCTTAAGTCATAGGTTAACGTACAGATCAAGTTTTCATCCTTTAATAACCTGATTCTTATTCTTAAATCATTCTTTCTGTCTCATTATTTCATTTTCATATTTTGAACCTTGTGCCAATCCAAATGAAATACATTGGCTACTTAAATCTTTTGGTCTAAAAATCATGCTTTCATTCATGCCTCTCACCCAATTCATTCAATTAATTTCTTTTCTAAAGAAATCATCTCAAGATTTCAACTATTTTATACAAACAAATCTTTCTTGACCATATAAGCTTGAGCAATGTCTTCTGTGAATGTATTTTATTTTTCATGCAGATACAGAAATTTCAGTTTTTCTTAGTTTTTCTTTTTCTTTCTGCTTTTACTTTCTCAAGCTGTATTTTTTCTTTTCTTTTGAAGAAATTAGATTTTATCTTATTTTGAATAAGGCAGGTGTGGATATTGAGCCTTTCTTCCCATGGTTCTAGGGTTACCAGTAAGACATGAGCTGGTGAGTAATAATAATGCATGACATTGTTACAAACGTGGAATATGTAAAAATTGTCTCAGAAAGGGATTTTTAAATATACTTTAAACCGGCTAATTAAGATTTCCCTAATCAATAAGAAAGGACACTTAATCAGGGGAACAAACACTTTGCATCGCTTAATCAAGGACATCCTGGAACTAGCAAATGTAGTAAATCAAGATGTTGTTGTATACCTATGTATATATTGCTAACTTGGCAACTGACTTAAGATCCATGTATCCCTCGGCTGAACTATCTTCATTATAATACTAAAAATCACACCTACAGATCCAAAAGACCCCTGCCCAGGGCATGTGCAAAAGTTAGCTATGATTTCAAAGCTTGCATAGAAATTACTAACCAATCATAACAGAGGAGACTGTACCAGGAAAGTTACAAAACCTGAACTTCTGAGTGAAAATACCAGTGTGGAAAGTCCTGTTGGTGTGTGTGATTTGTGGAAAATCACCAAGCATCTAGGTCTGAGCAAGTCTGAAATAAATAATCAATGTCTCTCTCGAGTGTGTGATTATTGGCTTGTCGCATGAATCCAATTTTTCAGACATCAGGGTTGTCAACAAAAGCAGTGTCCAGAAATCTCTTCCTTTTTCCATATTAGCCAAAGTAATAGGCCAAACAATTTCTAAACATACCGCCCCATTAGCATACTAATGATAATGCACCCCTGTCTAGCTCATTGAGCCTGTATTGCTCCAGTTCTGTCTCTGCTTTGCACACCTTCTCTGCATGGCAAACAACATTTTTTATGGTTGGTCTGCCCCAGGAGGCAGTGTCCACTTCCTCTTGCTCTTTGGGTTTGCTATGTCAGAAAAGTAAGGCATTGCTAGACCCAAAGCAGCCTCTTTTCACAATATTCCATTGATGCCTTGAGGCTTTTCATCATATTTATAGAATTCTAGCTTGCCCAAAAAGGCTCACTTAAAGAAGTTTCTGTCAGGGATAGCAGCTGGTCTGTTATCAACCTAGAAGACACTCCCGACCTTGACAGCATTCCTGTGTACCCCTGATAAGCTATTCTTGTCCACCCGGGAGATAGGGAGGATGCAGCTGGAATGTCCCAAAATATGTTTAGTAAACATGGTACAGAACTGACCACTGTGAGGGTCGAGTGTTGGAAAGTGCAGAGGGTGGTGATGGTCTTAACCAATGTTAATTGTGAAAAACAACCTTGAGCCAATTGTATCAAAGTATACTAGCCTTCTGATCTGTATATTCACTTATGCTTTTGCACAATAAACCAGTTCTTCACTTTCCTCGAGTGAGGTGACTTCGTGTCGCTTCATCCGCCTCAACAGCGACAGGTTTCTAGTAGGCCTTTCTCAGCAATGTTTACATTCTTTCTGAAGATAACGAGAGTGGCAAGATAAAATATGAGGTCCAAAACTCCAAGAGAAGTTCCAGGGGTTAGATCTAGGGCTGGGTTCAGGGAACTAGAAGATTTCTCGTTGGGTATTTTGGAGACAGAGGTTCAAGACAAATATTGGTTGGGTATCTTAAGGGGCGTAGGAATTCAAAGATTATAAATGTAAGGCAATAAGCTGATATTGCTCTCTCATCTTTCCTGGACCTGGAACAACTCCCTGTTAAAGTGCTGTTTAATCTCTTCACTTCTATTAATTTGTTTCAAAGTTTTTTTGTCTCCCTTGATTTCAGGCAACACCATAATAGAAGCAAATTCGCAGAGACCTTGAGCTTCCTTCTCTTTGAAAATGGAGAGCACTGCCCCATGCAACGGGGTAAGTTGTCTGCATCCCCAGGTCCTAGCTATTAAGCAATTGCATAGGCTCAAAATCCAGTGCTTTTCAGGAAAATTGTTGAGGGAAGATGGGTCCCACTGAAAAAAAATGAGACTTGGGTCTGATCTGATCACAAGAATGGTGAATGTTGATGGCATCGTAGGCGAGAAGAGCAGCTGCTTCTCTCACCAAGTTTTTTTTAGGGTCAGTGTTTTTTAGGGTCAGTTTCAGATTCCCAAAGACTTAAACATAAAAATTCTAGTGCTGAATGAATTAATGAATTGCATTATGAAAATACTTCATGACTTCTAGCCAGTTCGTAGATATTGAGAAGCCTGGAGCACGCAAATATGCAGGAACAAATTTTTGTCCAACTGCAGTCCTATACAGAAGAGCGCCACTTGGTGTCCCTCATCACAGCTCCCAGCAGGTCACTGGAGTTCATACCCAGCTAGACCATCATCTGAACTGTGGCTGTCACAGCCGCTTGTTTTCTGGTGACAGACAGCATTAGTCACAGACAAGTGGCAGTGCTGCAGCAGAGCTGCTTACCTCTCTGCTGCACGAGTGCCCTGAGTCCTACCAATGCGTTGCATGCTAGAAGCATACAGAAAAAACCATGAAGACAGAAGGTAAAGGAACTCTTTGTGCTTAGCTTTTTCATTGCAGGAGTGTATAGGGGACTGGGAAGAGCAGCTTCATGTAGCAGAGGGACCTGAACCAGGCCTGGTCCCTGATAGCTCAGGTTCATCTCCCTAAACCACATCTTAGAGTTCATGATCCGCTTCTACAAGCCTGAACCAAGCTCATCAACCAATAAAAAAATCTATTTGAACTTGCAAAATTGAATTTTATAAAAGCATGACAAACTCCCTCCCTTCCTCCCTCCCTGGTCTGTACTGCACTTCTCAATATATCAGGTGCCTGACACAACCACAAACCCTTTCTGGATGCAATTTCCTGAGAAGAGAAAGATTCGTGCAGTGGTATGTATGAAAATGAGCTGGCAAGAGAATAAGGTCCTAGGGAAAAAACCTGACTCTATCCTTCCTGGTGTAAAGGAAGTTTGTCATTTGGCAACGAGCTGGCTGAAGTAAATGATGTACAGCATTAACACATGGTCCAGGTTGAGAAAGAACTTTGAAGAAGGCTGAATGGGGATTATAAAGGACTTGCGTCAGTTAAAAATAAAAAATATTAATGTTAAAAAAGTTTTCCATTGACATGGAGAAAATTACCAGGAAGAATGTGTGTCTGTGTATGCATGTATGTATGTATGCCTCTGTACAGGAAGAATTTGCTAATCAGCCTCTCCTGAAGTAGTCTGATTGCCAGCATTGGGGTGGTTTTTGAAAAAGAATAAAATTCCTTGATTTTTTATCTTCCATTTGTCACCTCTTCTTTAGTTACATTGCTGAAAACAATCAAGATCCAGAGGGGCAGGAAAAGTCAGACATAAAACAAATAGGAACTTCTCAGAAAATGAGGGAGGAAAAACAGGCGGTAAAAATTGAAACTAAAACTATTAACTTGATTTTTTTTTTTTTACTGCTTGCACCCCTTTTTGATCTAATCCAATTAGAAAATCACTATCATTTGCCATGTTGTTACACAGAGAAAAATCTGTCAAGGAAACAGCAGGAATGGCAAACATTCCCTAAGCCAGAGTAACCAAAAAAGGCACAGATATGTGGACAAAAATGGTGTACTTTTTTAACAGAAAAATGCAGAGCCTGAAGACCTCCAGAAGTATTAGTAGGAAACAAACAATCAAACAAGTAAAAAAAAAAAACCAAACCCCCAAAGAAAATACAGAAGAAAAAGGCAAAGTGATTAGGTTGGCTAAGGGAAAGTTTCTGAGGAAATACTATGGTGCTGAAAAGGAGAAAGGACGCTCTGTTTCTGTAGAAGTTTAAATGTCTAAATTTTGTATTCTTGAAGAAATATCATTATGAAATACTTTCTAGTGCCTTTTAATCACATTCTTTTCAAAGGCCATTCCTCATTATAATGTTACATTTAATTTTAATGCTACAGTAAAATTGTATGCATATAGACTATGTGAATAATAACTGTGTTTTATTAAGATTACTTAGTGTAGGAGAAGCCATATCACTCATGTAGATAGGGAAATGTCATAGGAGATATCTTTTTTTTCTCTCCACCATTGCTGAAAGTCCTGACATAAACCATAGCACATCCTGAGTTGGAAGGGACCCACAAGGGTCAAGTGCATGGCCCTGCACAAGACCATCCCTAAGAATCACACCGTGTGCCTGAGAGTATTGTTCAAATGCTTCCTGAACTCTGCCAGGATTGCTGCTGTGACCCCTTCCCTGGGGAGTCTGTTCCAGTGCCCACTCTGGGTGAAGAACCTTTTATTAACATCCAACCTAAGCCTCCTCCTGTCACTGGTCACCACAGAGAAAAGATCAGTGCCTGTCCCTCTTCTTCCTCTCATGAGGAAGCTGTAACTGCAATGAGGTCTCCCCTCAGTCTCCCCTTCTCCAAGCTGAACACACCAAGTGACCTCAGCTGCTCCTCCTACGGCTTCCCCTCAAGGCCCTTCACAATCTTCATTGCCTTCCTTTGGACTCCCTCTAACAGCTTAATATCTTTCTTATATTGAGGTGCCCAAAACTGCATACAATATTCAAGGTGAGGCCACACCAGTGCAGAGCAGAGCAAGACAATCACCCCCTGGTGGCTGGCGATGCTTGGCCTGATGCCCCTCAGGACACGGTTGGCCCTCCTGGCTTGCCAGGGCACTGCTGACTTGTATTCAACTTTCCATCGACCAGGATCCCCTGGTGCCCTTCCAAAGGACTGCTCCAGTGTCTCATTCCCCAGTCTGTCTGTACACCCAGGGTTTCCCTGTCTCAGGTAAAGAATCTGGCACTTGCCCTTGTTAAACTTCATATGGTTGGTAATTGCCAGTCCTCTAATCTGTCAAGGTCTCTCTGCAGGGCCTCTCTGCCTTCAAGGCAGTCAACAGCTCATCTCAATTTAGTGTAATTAGGAAACTCAGTACGCTTTTGAGTCCTGCATTCAAAACATCCTAACTAAGACAATTTCCTCTTAACAGAAAAGCAAAGCCAGGCTTAGAGCCACCTCAGATCATCTATCTGCCACTTCATTATAAGTCAAGACCAGCTTATTCCCTATTGAACAAACTGTTCAATAAGTTTGTTCCCTTGTTGCTGTTCAATAAGTGCTTGCTAAGCTCACCTGATGAAGACCCAATTATTGTCTCTATGTTTCTTTGTTCCTTCTGTTAGAAAGTTTTTCACAGTATCTAGTTTTAATTTTCCCCCCTGGATTTTATGCACAGCTTGGTAATGTTCCTATGACTGTTCTCTTATTACTCGTCTTTTTTTATTCTAGAATAAAAAAAAAATCCCAGTTTGTTCACTGTCTTCCTGTCAGTCATATCTTCTAGAACTCAATTGATTCATTAGACAGCTCCAGACTCTTTGACACTTAAAGTGCAGTGGCTCTGATGACCATTCCCTAATAATGTATTTATTAAAGACCACATTTTTGTTTATGTTTTCCAAGACAAAGATTTTTACAAAATAGTAACTCACGTCCAGCCTATCATTTATTGAAACCCTTCAGTCCACTTCCTGCATAGCTTCTTCCCCACAAGTTTTCCCCCATACAAAATTTGATTTACTTGTTTTATATTGAAATTCACGCTAATTTCCCAAGAGCTTCTGGTGAACCCTCGTTTTTAATACAGCCACCCCTTCTCAAAGTCACTGATTGGCAATTGTGATCTGATACAGGTATCTAGTCTGTTTAGGTGATGCTTCCTAGAACACTTAAATAAATGTTGTGTACGGCCTGTCTAGAGATGAATGAAATCTCCATTTTGTGATATATGCAGGATGTGGTTTACTTTCACCACTTTGAATTTTATTTTTTTTTTGAGCCTTATGCAGCTCCTCTTATATAAGAGGGTTTCCTGCTTTGCTTTCTCTCTCTGCTTTGCTTTCTCCCTCTGCAAAATTTTGTAAGACTTAAAAATTTGTATTACTGGGGGAGGTCTGGGCAAAATATCAAGCAAACACAGGAAATATTCTCACATGTAATAAAACCTGAGACACTTCTTCCCTGCACAGCTTACAGATCACATGGACCTTAAGTTTTTTCCAGTCTGTTTCAGGACACCTTAGCTGCTCTATCACATATGTCCCAAGTCCTGCTACATAGCAATCACATCATAATCCCGTATAATCTCAGCTATAGCCATGGAAAACTCCTTTTTGAATAGTTAAATACCATTTGTGGAAGGACCAGGTGCATTTCAAGTTTGTTATCTCTTTTTCCAATTATAAAAACGATGCTTCCATTTAACCTCCTATACCTGACTAAGTACCCTTTAACTCCATAAAATTAACTGCTTGTAGATGATAAGTAAACTCTCTGAAGTAAGGTCTAGGAAATAAGCACAAATGATGAGAAGCTTGCCCTCTGAGCCAGCATCACATCTTTTCAAGGGAATAAACAAAAATACAAGTAAACATTTTTCCAATTTCTGATTTGCAGTTGATAAAGAGAATATGCTAATCTTTTTAATTTCCTCCTGCTGCAGAAGCAATGCATAAATAATCTACTATCATCCAAGCACCAACAGGGTTAAGCTGCTCAAACAGTACCATTGATTTCTTCCCTTTTCCCATTTGCTTACTTCTTCCCACTCAACTGGTACTAAGTAGCACTTCTTTGCAGTTATGCTGTAAAAGTTTGTTCCCCTGAGAATTTCTTGTAGACTCTGCTGTTGAAACAATAATTACAGGAAGGTGAAGTATTTGACTAATCAGCAGCAAGAGTCTGTAGGGGTCTAAAGCTGAATGACAAATGCCAATACCCACTTTAAGTTTGTTGGATGAACAAGCCAATACGGTGAAACCAATCCATCATCTTGTCACCAATTTTCCTTCCAGTCTCAGGAGCCTGCCAATCAGAAAAAAAAAATCTTGTAATTACTATACATCACTCAGCAGTGATTGTAGACACATGATAAATAGGATCTTTCGCTTTCTCTCTCCAGCATGTGATGTCCTATGTTTTTATTTGTACATTTTCTGAGGCTGCTGTGGATCCAATTTAAACTTAGAGAGAAAAAAATGTACCATAAACACACATAGTGTGGATTTTCATTAATGTTCATTAGAGAAAGTTAAACTTCATGGCCAATTTAGAGAAGGAGCAGGCAAAGTTAGGAATACCAAGTCTATACCACTTTCTGTTACTTTCACTGACAAGAATTTTGTGAATGTAGTCTCTGAACAGAACACAGATCAAAGCAAATATGGACTTTTTGGAGGTCAGCTGTTCCAGCACAGTGTTCCAGCTCCAAAACCAGCAACAGAATACAGGCATCTACACACTTGGGTTATAAATGTTGTAACTACAGTAAGATAGCTAGAATCAGTGCTTACACCTGGTAGAATCCTTGCTGAAGTTGAACTGCATTAAGTTTATCAGTCAGTAGAATCTAGCCCTGATAAATTCTATCTTTCTTCCCTCTCCAATCCTCCAAGAAATTGAATGCCTCCACCATGCAAGAAAGGACTCTTTGAATGATTGCTCATATGTTGTATTTTCAACTCCTTTTGCCAGTTTCTTTCTCAGGATGAAAGACTAGATGTTAGCAACATGAAAATTGCAGAAAGATTTTTCTATTTAGTAGTGCAAGATCTTTTTTTTTCAGAAGCTATCAGATAGCATTAGTAAGAGGCAGGAAACAAAAAAACATGTGGCATATATGGTTGCTCACAACTAGGCAGCATCTGCTCTATAATATTGAGCCTCAGATGAAGAAGTGTTTTAAACAAAGCAAAAAGTCAAGAATTTGCGAAGCGAATATGAGAAGATGGAAATGTGCTCAGTGGTACTTTGCAACCAGAAAAAAGTGAAATACAGTCAAAACCCACTAATTGTTACTAATTGTGAACCAATTGTTCTATAACATCCTCATATGAGTTCTGCCATTCTGCAGTTTAGTTTGTCAACAGGTTAGTTTCAGCCTCCTTTGTTAAAGGGTAGTGTTGCCTCTCTGCATAAGCCTTGAATAAGTTGACTCTAAAATGTAGTTCAAAAGGAGAACAGGGAGATGAAAATTTGGAGGCTGAATTTTTCACTAATGGAAGTGCCATTGTAGAACTGATTTTCCAAATAACAACCTCTATTAATATCCCAGACTTTGTGCAGTGACAGGTGGTGTATGCTTTTAAACACACATTCTTGGAGGACCAGAGTCTCTAATGCAATCATGTGTAATGCTGCTGCTGATTTGGCATCCTTCATGATCTATGGAATTGAAATAGCTAAGCAAGCAGAAATTATTAATACATTTATACATTTACATGCTGGCTGAATGGGAAATTTTAATGTTAGAATTACATTAAAATTCCTGTAGTCAGCAGGAATCTAAAACTGAAATCTGAATTCCAAGTATTATTTTTTGGTCTTTTATCTGATTAACAGGAAATTATCAAGACAGCATAAAATATTTCCTGGTCTCTTTCAAACATCTGAGAACCACAACAATAAGAATGATTTACTTTTAAATATATTTTAATACATACGTATATACACTTAAATATCTGCAGACCAAGCAAAGTACAATAAGAAAACTGCAGCTTTAGAAAGTAAGAAATCCTCCATTCTGAACTCTTGATAGTGGTGTCATTGCTGTAAAGGTGTTCACAGTTGTATACTCTTAGCATTCCACTGTTTTCTGAATGTCTGTTTAAAAATTTCGAAAGGCAAACAAATACACATGCCAAAACCAGGAAAATTTCACCTTCTGATGTATATGTGTATAGATTTTTTACTCACCCCTGAGAGTAAGTGAATATTTTAAAGCAGTAACTTAAAGACAATATTGCCACTGCTATACATTTGTCTTCACAAGAAACTACTGAATTGGATCACAGTGAATGAACGTGGAATTAATAAACATATTTATAACTAATCTACATTAATATTTTGTCCCTACTACAGTTACATAGCTTTATGGATTTCAAATCCAAGCTTAGGAACAAAATTCCAAACTTTTCTTATTGGATTTAACCCTGCAGTTGAATTACCACCCTGTTATTTGAAATCAGAATGGCTCAATCATCAAACTTGGTATGTGTTAGTATGCTGCAACATAAACATTTTTCCTCCTTTTTTTTCCCTTTTTATTTTTTTTTAAGCAGTGATGGTATGCTACTAAATGGCATTTTAAATAAATATGTGTCATGTGATTTAATCATCTTCACACACAATTTCAAAATCTGATACTATGGTATACGGTTTAGCAACTACATTAGGGGTATTTACACCTAAATTTTATTACACAGAAGACGAAGGCAAATGTCCCTATTTGCTACCATTTTTCTAAAAATTGAATGATGTCCTTATGTGCAATTAAATTTTTACAATAGAGAGAACTGTGCCACTACAGCTAATAAGATGGTTACACTTACTTTTGAAGTTATTTTTAGGACTTTATCCCATTCAGCAGTAATAAATGTTAATAATGCTGGTAATATACAATGAAACAGTCTAAAAATCAGTGGTTAGGAATTGTACTCCAAATAGACCACAAATATTTTAAAAGATTAAATCGCAGGCTGGGCCTTTATAATTTTTTACTCTTCATATGTCTTGCTTTTTCATATCCTTATATTTGTGCCAGCTACAGGTTGGCCATCTTTCAGAAATGTGACTTGATTAATATGAGTTGGTTCCTTTTCCCTAAAAAAGCTGTGTAAAACTGGAATAATGACAAATGTTTGATTTATTAGAAGTACCATAAGAAATCTTGTTGCTGTAATTTTCATGCTAAAAAATGTACACCAGAATTTTCTTACAAAAACAGATTTAAATGAAGCTTGACTCTTTATGGAGATGACACAGGATTTCTACACTCTGGATATGCACAATAACCCATAAATTCAGATATATTCAAAAGCTCAGTTTATGTTCTCTGTATTGAAGACATTGCAACAATTTTATATTTTTTAGTTAGAGTATTTGATTGGATAGCAAATGTAAAAACAAAATATTCAGTGTATATTTTAGAGCACCAGGGCTCAGCAGTTGTCATAGAAGAAATCAAACACAAGATTCCACATGAAACATTAAAAGGCACTAAAAAATTACTTCCAAGTTTGACAAAATTAATATTTTTAAAATCATTTCAGCATCTATGAAGGAGCAAGAAAGGAGATAAAAGAATTAGAGGATG
>WEIV01019634.1:0-38353 GCA_013390005.1 Calyptomena viridis | reverse complement strand
TCCTCATTCCTATTCCACTTTCACAATCCAATTTGTGATTCTTGATTTCTGCTCTGGTAAGAAAGTGATACAACTTCCAGCCTGTAAAAAAAGATTGAAGTCATTATTGTCCCATTCCATTGCAGATTGAATATTTCAAAATTAAAGCCTTTTATAAACAGATATTTTAATTAACAAAATGTAACTCTACCAGCATTACATTTATGACTGTCGTATCATGGAGTGCAGGATAATATATTTAACCAACTGCTATGGTACAGATGTACATAAAGTTGGTTCCACCTACGTGTTAGAATACTACCTCAACCTTTTGTGTACTTTGTAAGTACCCAGTAAGATGAGTAAAAATGCTGGAAAATATTAAACATGTAACACAGCACCTGTTGATGTGGTTGAAGTTAGGACAAATGTGATTTTGCATTACAATATATGCAATAAACATTGAATTCTAAGGAGATTTTCTCTCATATGCTGTAATGTATATTAATTCTTTATGGTTCAATGATAAAGGAGATTCTAAAATTTAATCATTTTAAGAAGGATGAAGTGACTCGTTCTTTACAACTAGTTCTGGCTGCCTTAGCAGGAATTTACTTCTACTTATTCCCTGGGAAAACAACTGAATAAGTATACGATTTAAATTATAAGTGGTCTTAATTTATAATGTATATAGATTCTATCTACTGAAATAATTTCATTTATCTTTGGGGAGTTGCATCCATGTTGTTGTGATTGGGTTAATTATTATGCCAAGAAAGGTAGTATTGGTACTAGAATCAGGTATCATGATACTATGACATGGTCAGTTTTATAGAGAATTTTAATCCCACCTGGAAATATGCAGGAATTTCTTTCTATTTCCTCCTGAAATAGGTGAATGGTGCTATTGCATCAAAAAGATTTGACATTGGATGTATTTCATAGAAGAAATAACAACTGGTAACTCATAGAACCCAAAACAATTGGCTCAAATAGGTTTCTCAAGGGGAGTGTGCAGTGGCCATATGGAGCAACACCACTTTGGATATTTGGAGACACTGCCCCAGGAGAGCCTGTTCCAGTTGTGACACAGAGATCACAGCTTTGGCTTCATTACCATGGTGCCCTAGACGAGGCCTTTACTGCATCACTCCATGCCTCAGCAGAGGGGGAGCTCATCCCTGACAGAGCTCCCACTGCAGCCCCCAAACTGGATGGAATTTGGGCAAAGGCATCTGCTGGGGCTTGAAGCTTCTCCTGGCCCTGGGAGATTTCCAGTTCTGGAATGACTGGGCAGATACTCTGCTCCTCTCTGTGTAGGAGGCACGTTAATTCGCTGCTTCAAATGACTGCACTATAAATTTTTATCTCTAGACTTTGCTTCACTGCCTTAAACACTCTCATTAGCAACACATTTGGGCTGTGTTGTATTTGTGGCTAGTGCTGTGTCCTCTAGTGTGAAACAAAAAGTCAGAACAAAACAAAAACCGCTCTCTTTAATCATCTTTGCATTGTCTTCTGATGTGGTCTATGTAACTGTTTAGTGTTTTGTGTTCTTAATTCTTTGGGACAAGGATCACATAGTGTTTGGGAAAGTGTATTTTTATTATTCAATCAAATATAGGTAGCAGTTGTGGTGGGTTGACTTTATCTGGCCATCATCAGGTGCCCACCGAGCTGCTGTCTAACCCTCCCTCCTCAGCAGGACAGGGAGACAAACACAACAAAGAACTCACAGGTCGGGGTAAGGACTGGAACAGATCACTCACCAATTACCATCGCTGGCTAAACAGATTCAACTTGAGGAAATGATTTGAATTTCTTATCAATTAATAACAGAGGAGGGTAGTGAGAAATAAAAACAAACCTAAAAGCACCTCCCCCCCAACCCTCCCTTCTTCCCAGGCTTAACTGCACTCACTCATCTACTTCCTCACAGCCCCTGACCCAGTGGCATAGGGGAATGGGAGTTGCAATCAGTTCACAGTGTTTCCTCTCTCCCACTCTTCTTTCTCATCCTTCCTTTCTCCTGCCCTGCTCCAGAGTGGGGGTCCCTTCCATGAGCTGCAGTCCTTGAGGATCACGCTGCTCCAGAGTGGGTCCCTTATGGGGTACACAAGTCCTACAAGCAAACCTTCTCCACTGTGAGCTCCTCTCTGCACGAGTGCACAGATGGAGATGCCTGCTTTGGGCATTCTCCTGCTCCAGCATGGGATCCTACAGTGGCTGCAGGTGGGTATCTGCTCCCCCAAGGACCTCCATGGGGTGCAGGGGATCTCTGCTCCAGCACCAGGAACACCTCCTCCTTCTCCTCCTTCTCCTCTTTTTTGGGTGTTTTGAGAGGTCGGTCTGCATACGTGTGTTTGTGCTTGTATAGAATTTTCTACTTTTCTTTCTACCATCTCTTCTGCCACTTTTTCAAGTGTTGGTCCATGTTAAGCACAGACAGCTCCCTTTCTTCACAGAAATATCTGAAGTGTCACTACTGCATTTGCAATTTTCCCCCAGTGTGTCAACTTCTGCAAGTATCTGCAATCCTTTGCTCTTCATACAGGAATGAGCAGCAGTACAGTTTGACAATTGCAATCTTCTCTTCTCCATTAATAACATTATTACCATTTTATAGTAAGAAAATATGTAGGCATATATCTTTATTAGCTGGTTGTCAAAGTGTACAGTCTCGTAAATGTAGTCAAAAAACACCGCCTCCTACTACAGGAGCTGAAAGGTAAAACTCATACTGGTTCCCTGAAAAAATACAGTGTGACGTTTATGAGAGGGGATACTTTTCTTTTTACTTGCAAAAATAAAACCTGTCTAGAAGATTGCATTAAATGGACAAGGCATAAAGTGTGTGAATATTTAAGTGCTGAAACACTGTTCTTTTGCTTCATTTGGAGAATTAAATATGGGTTCTTCTAATTTTATTCTTCTTGTAAGCGAGACTGTTGTTTAGAATTAATTTCTCACACCTTCCAAAAGGACAATATGTTGTGGTTGTTTTTTTTGTCTTTAGTGCACTAGGTGAGAAGTTGTTTGGAGGAAGTCTCCAAACCAGAAGGACTAGACATAAGGGAAAAGTAACACATTTAGTTAACTGTTGTTTTGGGTTTTGTTTGTTTTTTTTTTAATTTGAGAGTGTCCAGCAAAAAACCCCCATTTTTCTATGAAATCAAATTTAAAAAAATAGGATTTAATTCCTTTCATCAGCTGACATTGGGTTCCCTTCCTGAGCAGTCTGTCATAAAGGCTGAAATCTCATTTTTCTGTGAAGAAGAGCAGTGTGAGGAAAACTTCCAAGAGCTAAGTGCATGTTTCTGCTCTTTGCAACACATTCTGCTGCTCTTTGCTTGCCATTATTTCCTGGTGTCTTTATTTTTTTCTTGAAATGTCCATACTTTTAAATGTAACGGAAACAATGCAATATAAATATTTTTGGAACTTCATTGCTTTGCGTAAGATTAAAGAAAATATATTAATTTTCCTAAGGGCAAAATAGATTTTGCACACCCATCTGTTTCTTCAGTATATCTTTTGCCATTCATATATTAAGATAATTTTTAGGAAGAGATGGAAACCCGTTAGTTACAATTCTCATTGGATCTATAACTTCACTGCATACAGATTAAGACACAGTGATTTTTTTCCCATGGCTCTGCAGGCTATTAATGTGCACCTTGCCACATACATTTAAAAATATAATTAGCTGCCAAAAATTGAAAGTTTCACAGAGTAAAACCAAGCAAGAAAGTCTCATTTAATCTCTTTGAAGAGGGTAAATCCTAAATGTTTCATGTGTTGAGCCAGTCCTCTCTGGAGACACGAAATTCATGCTATGTGAAAGTTAAAACTTGGTATGTTCTGTAATTCTGTAAGATATATAAAATTCTCTAAAACCAAGAAAGATTTTACAGACTTGTTGATCATCACCTTCATAGGTAACCATCATCAGAATTTCTCCTTTGGATAAAATGAATAACAAATGATCTCAGGGGCAAGTTATGCTGAAGTTCCATTTGTTGATACTCATGCAGTACCTTTAGGATCCCTCTGACATGTTACCTGACCAAAATCAATTAGTGTTGTTATTCAGAGGTAGGAAAGTTCACCCTAATGTGAGTATGAGTATGACAGTAGTAGTGCTAACAGAAGTCTCAGCATCATGCCTGTGTCTCTGTAGGAAGAATGGAGAGTTAAAAAAGGTGATAAAAAAGAAATTTCAGAATTTCAAAAATTCTGTTTTCAGAAAATTCGGCTAAATTCAGCTAAAAAATCCTGTCACAGAAAAGTGAGTGACACTTTTTCATGTGAGTGCTTTTGTCACTTGTTCTCCTCAAGGATTAAGTGCATCTTGCCTTTCAAGCCAGAAACACCAAACCGTTCGCTAATGCTTCATTTTAAGTAATTTTTTCCTAATTGCAGCCCATAGAAATGAAGATTGTTCTGGACATACTTTGCTAAACCAATTTAAAAAGAAAAAGTGTTATTTCCTTTTTAATATTTTCCTTTATTCTATGAGGCAAAACTCTCCCTGGTCTCTTTGAAGGTGTCTTCAGTGCAAGTTGACCCAAACTGGCATTTCTGCTTTAAACCACAAAGGAAATTACCAAGAAGAGTTTAAAATAGATAGATAGTCTGTGATTTGGAGAAAGCGAGCTTGGGAGCTTGTTATTCTCATAGTTTTGTTAAAAACTAAAAGAGAGAAACCCCAAGTTCTAGTACTTATGGTGATCAGTGTGCATTAAACTCATCTACCCTTCACAGATCAGTAATGCTCCTAATGGTGTAGGGAAGTGCTTGTTGAGGGGACAGCTCAAAACCACTTTGATGATAAAGCAGTGACACTACCCACTTCATACCAGGCTTCAAATGACTCAGAGCAATCAACAAGAAAAAAAACAACAAAGAGGTTTTCAGAATGTGGCTTTTCCCCCCTTTTTAAATTATTTGGGAACCTCCATCCTTTTAACTTCAATTCATGAAATAGGAATTGACAGCAAAAAGCATTTCAGTCACCATTAAAAAACTTCCAGAAAAGCAAATCTCTGTATTAATGGTATGAGTTTAGAAAGAGTATTACCTCATTTCAGTTGCACACTGATATATTCTCCTAGCTGAGATACTATTTTAAAATAATATATACATAAAAACTTCCATTTTTGAACTTGGAATCCAACAACAGCTTTAGAATAGATGTAATTTAAGAAGCTATTTAGTCTTTCAATACAGTGTTATTTCGTGACTTTTTAATTGCTCTTGAAATTGTGCTTTTTTAAAAGGCAATAATTTTTTTTTCTGTTACTTTTTCCATTTGAAATTAACTGTCACCTTTTAAATAAAAAAACAATTATGCATAGTAAAATAACTTAAATCAACATAAAAATGTTTCTTTACTAAGAATACCCAAATTTCTCATGTAATTTGTTTAGAATTGAAAAACAACTGGGTCAGGCTGTGGATTTTACCTTCTGACGAGTGCACAACAATGCTGAGAAACCCAAATTAGATTTTAATGAAAAAGAGATAATTCTAGCAGAACATCTCAGTCTTTACATGTTTGGATTGTCCTACAGCGATAAATCTTCTTTTATCTCAAACAAATATGCAGAACACTCGGGAAAAAAATGAAATCTGTAGGTCACAAAAATAATGGATGCTCGAAGTTGTCAGTGAAGAAGTGGCTGACCTCTTCTATGCCTTGCCTTGCTTAGCAACATTCCTTAGCAACAACAGACTATCAGCACATATCATCAGGTAGGAGGGAATCATGGAAAACCAAATTCTAATCATTTTTGCATCAAATGGGAGGTGTATGACCTTTCAATAACATGTTGTTTTATCAGCTACTTTTTTAGTTTGGATAGTCACTACATGCCAGAGTCGCCTTTTTCATTAAATATTTCACTCACCATATTTCAAAATGTTCATTTTAATTGGTTGGGTTTTTTAGGGTTATTTTGCCCTTTTTTTTTTTTCTAGTTGCTCAGGTAACTACATTGAATCGACAAATTCCCCTGAGATTTTTGTTTTCTGTGACCATGGAACTGTCCCCTGTGGCCCTGTACTGTCATTTATTCAGAATCACAGAATGGTTTGGGATGGAAGGGACCTTAAAGATCGTCCTGTTCCCATGGGCAGGGACACCTTTCACAACATCAGGTTGCTCAGAGCTCCATCCAACTGGGCCTGAACACTTCCAGGGATGGGACCTCCACAATTTCTCTGGGCAACCTGTGCCAGTTCCTCACCACCTTCACAATAAAGAATTTCTTCCTGATACCCAATCTAAACCTACCTCTTCCACTTTGAAGCCGTTCACTCTTGTGGTGTCACTAAATGCTCTTGACAAATGTCCCTCTCCACCTTTCTTGCAGGGCCCCTTCACGTATTGGAAAGCCACAGCATTTGTGTTATCTCTGTATTCAAATGTGATGAACACATTGAAATACAGCAAAAGTGATTTGTTGCACTGCAAACAGGAGAAAAAGACTCATTAACATGTCATGGCTCTAATATTGGTACAAGCCATAGAGCGCAGCATCTGCTGCAAACCCCAGACTGTGAATTTCTGTGTCACACCTGTGCACAGCTGTGTTGTCTCCAGTATGTGAAATCCAGGGACATTTGACCTTTCCGTGGACCTGGCTGAATTTACCTTGTAAGACCTTCCGCACTGAGGATTTGGACACTGCTGCTGAACTGAAATGGGACCTCTGTGCTTTAAGAACCAAGGACTAATTCTCAGCTCATTAACTTACACATGTAAATTAGTCTGTCCAGTCTCACTTCGTGGACACTATGGCTTTCTATCACTAGTCAGAGATGTTTGATAGCTGTGGCAAATGACTGCACAGACCTTGTGGAATAAAACTCCACAACCATCATTCAATTCTTCAGCTGGAACAAGATAGATAGAGGTTAAAGAGAGAGAGGAAAGACACCTTTAGCCATATCCCTGTTTGAATATTTTCAAATCTGAGAACTTTATAATTTCAAATGGGATCTTCTTAACATCTCAAGTAAATTGGATGTCCCCACGAAAGCTTTTTTTCCCTGCCACTCCCTGCCCTTGATGTCACATAAATCCTCTCTCCATCCAGACTCTAACCCCATGAACTGCTGTGAGTTTCCCTAAGTTCCAGTATTAATATTGATCCTTTGTGATTTTCTTTTTGGAAGAAATGCTGCTTCTGAAACATTGGAGAAGTGACTGGTGAAAAAAGGTTAAAAACCCTTGTTGTTAGAAATCCATGCACATTTTGTGATGTTAAGTGATATAAAATAATTATCTTCATACAGTTAAGGAACATGTGACACACGATGGAAAACATAACAGAATTAAGTTGAACAGAGAACTTAAAATGAAATTTAAGCATTAACATGGTATTTTGACATTAATAAGATTTTTTTTAAGACTACATTATTTATATTTTAGTCTTTTTCATACTCACAGAATTCTTTTCAAAAAGAAGAATAATTTTCGATACTCTCTTTTATGGGATAGTATCTTGGCAGGAAGATATCCACACTGCATATTTCACATCTCTATATCAGATATTCTCAACTTCTGTGTTTACCCACCCATTTCTCTCTTCATTGACAATAGAGACAAGATATTCTTCTAATTTGTCTTTCTCTATACAATATTTAAACTGAGAACATAAAGAAGTCCAAGGTGGGGAACACCAATAAGGCTCACGAGGGTGTTGCTCTTGAAATACATATATTTAAATCACTAACTCTTGAGTCAATTCCCAGATAATTGGGTTTTATTCGATATTTCTAGTAAGGTTTAGGTGCTTCCTTTACTCACAGAGTGATAATACTCTTTTTCTGAGCTGTCACCTGTGGCAGCAACAGAGATTGACATACGACCTTAATATTTTAAAATTCCTCACTCCTCACAAAAAGTGTTTTATATTATGAGATTGTTTTTGCTACATGAAGTGAATAATTTCTAGTGCAGGAAACCATCTTATCATTACACTTGCAATAGCTCAACTGCTGTCACTTCATAATTAACAGCTTGCTATTTAATTAGCAGGTTTCAATGCATTTTATTAGTGAATTACTGGTGAATAAACATGTGAATGGTTTTTATTATTTTGTTGATAACCCACACTTAGTGCATTGTTAGCTTGATGAAATGTCTCCGGGGTACTGATGCTGGAATTCTGTTCCTGCCCATTCCAATCCACAAAGATCTGAATTCTAGTGCACAAAACTCTCTTAGCAGCAAGAGCTGGACTTGGCAGCAGTGGGGAAGTGAAGAGCATGGAAAGAAATTCTATGCAGAAAAATAAAATCCTTGTCATCTGGGAACTTTAAAAGATGGACCAACTCAATTTGTGGGGACATGGTTAAGGCAGACAGTCTTTTTCCTTTCCATAATGATAATGGAGTTATATTTGATGGTGCCTTGAATTCCAACTAATAAAAAAACCACCACTGCTTAACTGCAAATGTTGGTCAGCCTGTGGGAACTGAACCTGTCTGATGAAGCTTCCTGTAGGAAATTCCATCTCACGAGTGAGATTTCATCCTCTTCCAGTGGGAAATTAATATTTCATACACTTGCTTTCAATTAGAGATTCACTTATGTCTGTTGAACATGTACAGGGTATTTGGGAAAAGCTTAAAATATAGGAGTTAAACAGACCACAGGCATGACTGAAAGAAAATAAGTTGGAGTTAATAATAAAATCCTAGGTAAAAACAACTTTCTTTTCCAAATGAGATACAAAGAACAAACATGATCTTAATTTTAGAAGAGTGACATGAACTGTGTTGAGTCTTCAAAATAAGTTACAAGTGCCTTTTCAACAGAGATCTTCAGCACATCTCAGGCTGATGAAATGCTTACATATTTATAGTTTTTACTAAGTCTTGCCATTGTTCAGGAAAGCATTTAACCACCTGAAATTTAGGCACCTTAGTTTTCTCAGTTTGCTTTTAATGGGCTTTTGTTTATTTGAAATAAACATGAATGTTCTCACAGCACTTGGTTAAGTTTAATCTAAAATCAGTAAAGTTAATCCAGCTTCCTCCTTATAAACAAAATTTAACAGTGAATATGAAGTTTATTTGATCATTGTTAAGCCATGTGATATTAATTTTTTTTTGGAAGGTTGAGCTTCTAATAGAAATATTTTTCAAAAGTCTCCTTGAAGCTCTGGTTTATTCAGAAATATTGAAGCAGTACAATTTAAAGATCAACTAAAGTTACATGAAGAGACATATAATGATGTTGCTAAGCAGATTTCTGGATGTATTTTATATGAATAATCTCCAGTGAGGGTGAGAGATCTTGATGTTCCACAGACTCTACTGGTCTCAGTAAACCAGTGATCTGTTATCCTAATCAGTAAAATAACTCAAACTCTGATGTAATATTCATTGCTTCTATACTTCAGAATATCCTACACGTGCCCTATTTCTGCATGTGCATCCTAAGAAAACAGCCTTAGGACCACTACTTTCCAAATCTCTGGAGATTGGCTTCAGTAGGATGATGAAAATCCAGGGAGAAGGCAGGAGTCTGGGTCCATAAAGTTCCTGAGGATAAGAATCTGGCACACTCTTATTCTGAGTTGGGAAGAAACATAAATATTTTCTTGGATTCACCTGCCTTGTCAAATACTCAGGAAAAGCAGAACATTTGAAATAAGAGAGGCTTCTGGTTTGCATCCTGAATATCATAGTTATTTCTTTAAAGCAATACCCCTTTCTGAGGACAATTTGTTTGGCACCTGCATCTATCCACAGTGGAAGTTGAGTCTCTGTGGGTCATCCACCGTTGTACTCTTCACTTTTACTGAATACCGTGTTTAATGGAAATAAATAATTTTCTATTTTCTGTTCTCATGCTAGATATTTGACTCCCACTTGATAAATAATAGCCTTGCTTGCCTTCCTTAAATTTCTTGGCCTGAGCCAGCATTTATATTATAGGAGTCACATCGTGCTGCCCCACCCGAGTTATTTCTTCACAAGAGCAAATATCTGTGCAACCACGTGTGCAGAAGCACATATTTGTGACATGTACATGTTATCTCTGAGAATTAAGTCACCACAACTCATATTTCCCACTTCTGCCTTTGCTGAACTTCAATGGCTGTGGAAAAATGGAGCGGCTACTTTTATACTTCGTCCTTCAGCAGCACATTCTGCAGCAGAATGTGTCTTTGGAACATTCCAAAGTTGTCAAAACATGCGCAAAGTGCTGAAATAGTAGTAAATATAAATTATCCATGCAGATAAGTATAGCCTTTGCTGCAGAATGGTGAAAAGAGGCAGACAAAAGGAGGCAGGACTAGTGAAATAACTGTTTCCATTATATCCCTTCGGCTCCGAGAATATCACTAAAAGGTACAATTGTTCTTGTCAATCACACCTTTGTCTCAGTTTGACTAAAACCTTCTACCTGCATTGTAAATCCATTAGCCATGCTGCTTTTATAACAGGTTTGTTACTCAAGGAGGGGTTGGTTTCATCCTTTTGACAAAGTCATTCTTTACTTTCAATTTTTGTGTCTATTTTGCATGGCAGCCTGAGATCACTGAGCTTCCTGTGTGTAATGATTTAAGGCAACTCAAACAGGACCAAAAAAAATAGCTGAAAAAAAGTACTGTGAATAATTAATGGCATTTCTTCAATCTCTGTGAGGTCTTACTACTGATGGTAGGACAAATAATTTGGTTACGAAAGCATTTTGAAGATCTGTAATTGTAGGTAACAAAAAGGCCTTGACACGAATTCAAATGGTTAACTTATTAAAAAAAATATTCTGTCCTCTAGTTCAGAATGAGACAACGTTTTGAACTAATGTTTGACCAGTGGAAGTCTGTACAGACTAGTGCTTAGGGCATCTAATCTCAGTGAATTTCAAAATGAACAGATTTTGAGGGAGAATATTTCACTTTTTGAAAATCAGGTTCCATGAAGATTTTCAGCCTGATATGATAGGCTACCATGGAAGCAAAATTGCCTTGCTTTTTTTTTTAAGTTTATATTGAAAGGTGACTGAAAAAGTAACTTTTTACTTACTTTAAAATATGTCCAAAATTTAAAAAAAAAGTCCTCAAACACTATTGAAAAATACACCCTTTATATATTTCAAAGGAAAGGAAGTAAAAAACTGGAATTAAGAATATATTTGCAAGGCTATCAGGCTGTGACCTCTCAGAAGGAAAAATGGTTTCTGTCTCAGTTACTTTTCTAGTGTGTGTGCATGATGGCAATCCAACTAACAAAATTATTAGAAGAGATTTTGTGTACATGATGATATACTGATAGTATTGATAAATCTCATAGACTTTAAGAAGGAAAAGGAAATTTACATTTCCAAATATGACTAGGCCAGTATAAAATTTAGGTGTGATGATAACAAACTCAGAATAAAGAAGCAGTGGTGTGGTTTTTTTAAGATAAATTATCGTTTCTGGAAAGTCAGAACATTTTATTTCAAGGTGATGTTATGGCTTGAAACTATCTTATGCTTTATGTAAACTGGATGATAATGTTTGGTTAGAGAAAGTTATTAGATAGTTTAAAAATGAATGAAATATTTTAATTTGGTAAGTAAAAAATGATTGATTTATTCTGAAATAAAATGTAGCATTACACATTCGCCTCAACAAAGTTTTTATCTTTGGTGACTGCCGCAGTACTTCTGAAAATTATACTTGAGCTAACATTTTGTGTTCATTATTTCACACCTGGTATTGTATGTCCTGCAGACCACAGAGAGGTGGAGAAAGAAAGAACATTAAATTTCAAAAAAATATTTAAAGCTGAGCCTACCCGTAATCTAAGTTGTTATAGATGCTATAAAAACAACCCAGATCTTTTTCCCTGAATGCCAGGACTTCAATGGCAATGAAGAAGCTTTGGGAAAAACAGATGAGGTAATATGAGGAATGAATAATTTTATAGGGTCATGCCCTTCTAACTGCACTATCTACAGATAAGGATTAATATAAAGTGCAGTGGCAGCTATTTAGAACTGTAAAATGATTTTCCTGCTTTCCCTTATGTATCATAATTTTCACCTGCACACATTTTTTTCTCCTGCACTGGAAGCTTTTAATATTTTTATTTTTTTTTTAACATATGCTTTTCTAGGTCTCTTATAGTCTTTTTTTTCTATACATGTCTGTTCTCTAGGACACTACAAATGCTTTGTAAAGCCTTCTTTCTTCCACATCAGTACTTTAAAGGAGAGAGGTGCTTGGAAGGAGCTGTTTGCAAGAGTTATTTTGAACCTGAGTCAGTGTTGAAATCTGTTTCTGGAATGCTTTGTGTATGTACTTGTTATGGGAGGTAGGAGACGGAAATTGTTGCTTAATGTTGCACTTGTTGCACATAAGTTCATGCTCAGCTGTCAAAGCTCTTTGCCATTTCCTGCCTGATACAGACACTATGCCACACTACGTCAGTTTTTTTGGGTTTTCTTGTTTTGGGTTTTCTTGTTTTGGGTTTTCTTGTTTTGGGTTTTTTTTCCCCAAAACAAATAGTATTTAAAATCAAAAAGCATTTCAAATCATTAACCAAGATCTAAGTTGGAGAGATAAAGTTTTGATGGATGAACTAGTTGGTGGATAAGGAACTGCCTGGATGGCTACACACTAAAAGTTGTGGTCAACAGCTCACTGTCCACATAAGGACCAGTGATGAATGGTGGTCCTTGTGGACTCCTGGGGTCAGTCCTGTTCAACAGCTTTGTCATCCACATGGACATGGATCGAAGGCACCCTCAGCAAGTTTGCTGGCAACACCAAGCTGTTTGAGGATCTGGGTGGATCCAGGGGGACCCTGATGTGGTTGAGTGATGAATCTGTGTGATCCTCATGAAGTTCAACCAAGTGAAGTGCAAGGTCCTGCACGTGGGCAGTGGCAATCCCAGACTGGGCACAGTAGTGATGGAGAGCAGCCCTGTGGAGAAAGCCCTGGGGGTGATGGTTGATGAAAACTGAACATGAGCCATCAGTGTGTGCCCACAGCCCAGAGCCAAACCAATCCGGGGTTCCATCCAAAGCAGGTCAAATGAGGGGATTCTTTCCATGTACTCAGCCCTGGTGAAACCCCACCAGTGTGTAGAGTTCTGGTGTTCCTGGCACAGGATGGGCAGGGAACTGTTGGAGCGAGTCCAGAGGAGGCCACGAAGTTGAGAAGGGAACTGGAACACCTCCTCTCTAGAGACAGGCTGAGAAAGTTGGGACCGTTCAGCCTGGGGAAAGGTTGTGTGGAGCCCTCAGAGCAACATTCCAGTCTGGGAAGGGCCTGCAAGGAAGCCAGAGGAGGACTCTTCGTCAGAAACTAGTGATAGGACAAGGAGTAATGTCTACAAATTGAAAGAAGTAAAATTTAGGTTAGATTTTACGAAGAAATTGTTTCCTGTGAGGGTGGGGAGGCCCTGGCACAGGTTGCCCAGAGAAGCTGTGGCTGCCCCATCCCTGGAAGTGTCCAAGGCCAGGTTGGATGGGGCTTGGAGCAACCTGGGACAGTGGAAGGTGTCCCTGCCCATGGCTGCCGAGGCTGGGACTAGAAGATCTCTAGGGTCCATCTTCTTAACATTCTTTGATTCTGTGATGTATGTTTTCTTTCTGAGTGTGGACTTTATTTTTTGTGTTAGCTCCCATGATCAGAAAAATATGCTGCTTTTTAGCTCAGGATCTTAAACCTTTTGAATGTGAGGAATTTACTGTGCTGATTTCAGTGCAATTACCCCTGATTTACACCTGAGAAAGAGAAAAATGAGTTCATTTCTTGAAGCCTGTAAAGACTTTCTACTGTGTTGACATTTCAGTTCCAAACTCAAACCAGTTACCTTATCAATACGATAGCTTTAAGCATGTGAGAAATATTGTTGAGTCAAGAGACGTTTCCTTGTGCAGAATTTGGCTTGTGTTATTTTATGAGCACATTAGACAGATTTTTGAATTTATTGAAAAAACCACTTTTGCCTAGTTTACTCAAAAGGAAAATCTATATTACAAAACCAAGTAAAATTAACTCCCTAAATCCTCTCGGAACTGCTACTTATCTCCTGCTATTTCATTTCTTATTGACAAATGTGATCATATCTTGGTTGTAGCAGTGTGAGATTTTTTTCATTTTCCTTTGGAGCAAGGATCATGACAAGTTTAAGCAGGTATTTCCTAGGACATTCCCAGCATGGGAATGATCTTTCAAACATGAATCAAGCGCTTTCCCTATCTAAACATCATTATCTCAGATGTTTTAAAAACAATCTTAAAGCCTTCAATCCTTTTCAGGAACTCTGGAAATTTTAGACACCAGAATTGTCAGTACTCACTTATTGTGGCTTATTTCACCTGACATTTTAATAGCTAAAACTCAAAAACAAAGTGAAGCTTCTCTCAGCTATACAAAATGAAAATTAAAATTCCTCCTTCGCAGATATGATGGCTTCACACTGGTCTAATTGGAAGTTCCATATATCACTAACACTGTGTTTAACAGTGCCATTGTAAGTAGAAAGCTTTTCTCATGTATGTGGAAAAATGCTCTGTTCATTAAAGGTCATTCAATGAAGGTTTCATTTCTCTGTTCAGAGGTACTCAGAACAGTGTGGTGCCATAAATTACTCAGAACTTTATGAGGTCATTATGAAAAGCTGAAGTAATGAGAGAAAAGTGAACAAGCACCTCAATTTTGATATTTTGCTCCACTGAAGAATGTTAGGAAACGAATGTATTTTATAATACTCTATGAATGTAAATTACTATTTTAAGGAAGTGAAAATTTGTATTATTTTAATGCTTTCCTCGTTCCTCTTTTGAATATTTCTCTGAACTCCACGTTTATGAGAGGGTCAAGAGCTGTTCATTAGCTTTACAAGAATTTTTAGTGTTTCAGCTGAGCAGATTTATATATAAGTATTTTGTATGAGTAAAAACCTGAAATGGTACATGCAAAAAATGGGATTCATAATGGCATATATAAAGGAAAAGCAATATATGTTGAAGTGAAAGAACAAACAGAATATGGTTTCTGATATTTAAAGATCAAGTACCACTTTTATTCATAATCGATTGAAATAAGTGAGGTACTTGTAGGGTGAGATAAGACATGGTTTAAAAATGACATACCTGAAAGAGCTGATATTGCAACAATTAATGTGTAAGTTAAATGATGAGATGTTCCAGAACACCCATTTTTATTATCTAGTTGGACATGAACTCTCTTTTTAAACAAAGTAGATCAAAACTTAAGCCAATTTTTATTATCTAATTGCTCAGACTTGTCTGATCTTCTTTCCAGTTGGAACAGAAACAGTAAAATGTTAATTCTTTCTCCCTCCTCTTGCCTATGACAATTTTTCTTGATTCTTCTTACATTTTCTAAGACTAACCTAATACCTTATGTATTAATCACCTTACAAAACCCCCTGATAAATCTAGATTTCTCGAGTCATCTGCCTGTATGGCCCCAGATTCCCACAAGTTTTTTAAAATCTTGTTCTGTGGAATATTTTTGTTAATGTTTTACACAATATGTTGGAACTTATTAAATCAGATAAGAAAGGTCAAGAAAACATGTCCTCAGAACCGAGCTATGGTTAATATTTAACTAAATGAAGGCTGAGTCAGTAGTGTCAGAACATCACTAAGCTAGTTAAAAATTCTGGCCAATTGTTAAATCATCAAATTCCTCATAAATATAACCAAATTCCATAGTGCCTAAAGAGGCTTCTAAAATGCCATCTGTCTATTTGATTATAAATTTTAGCTCAATAAAGTTCCTAAAGTGAATTAATTTAATAGCTTGGGGCCTGTTGCATATTTTAACAATGAATTTAATTATTCCCCGATGTATGAACTTCATCCCTGAGGCCAATTATAAAATTTGCTTTCAACATGTCTCTTCTTGGGTGATGGTTAAAGACCTCCTTCCTTCCTCCCCTGGAATTAATAAAATGCAGTCTCAGGCAGGTTTTAGTGACCTCTGTTTACCAACAGGATACAGGCAACTAATTTATGTCCCACCTCAGGATTTTTAAGCACAGCAGAGACGCTTTGATTAGCAATAGTTTTCTGGAACAGTTGTTATAGTTTATTTTGTTTTCCCTCTGGAGCTTCCTGAGAGTGAACTCATCTTTGTATTACCCTATTCCTGTCTGCACTCACATCAATACTTCCAAGAAGCCAAGAATGTGAGAAATCTGCAGTGCCCACCAAGGCAGAAAGATCAAATATTGAGGGAATATCTAAAGAAAAGGGTAAGTGAAAACTGGAAGAGTTGCCGTGGGGTGGAGGTAATAAATTCTGCAACTTGGTTCTTGCCACCTGGTGACTGAAATTGCAGGCAAAATCTGCTTTGAAAGGTCAACAGATGGGTGAGTTCAAATAAAGAAACAACTGGGAATTGTGATAGTTTGGAACTGGGAGCAGATAAAGGATCAAATAGGTGCAAAAAGATAATATAGTTTAGAAAACTTTTCTGCTGGTGGGTCAGTTGACATTCTATCTTGAAAGGAGTTTGAAAAATATTTGAGGGAGCAAAACATTGTGTGAGTTGGGCTAGGCTTGAAGGATCTGAGCAGTTGTATTTGCATCCCTATCTAGAATTTAAAGCTGTGATTATGCCCAATCCCTGTAGAAGTTCTGTACTTTCAACATGTATAAATAGACTTTTTTTTCTGCAGGGCTTCTGGTTAGTATACAATTTATATAACATTAAAGTGGGTTTTATGGTAATGCCCTAATTTATTGTTCAGTACAAATGGACCTGTAATAAGTAGCATGGGGTATTTTTGCAATGATATACATCTGCATTTAGATGTGTGATTTCTGCCTGCTACAAAATATATCACAACAACAGAACTTTATCATTATGGTATTTATACTACTCAGGTGGCTTTGGGGAAAAAATACTACTACTAAAAGCAAGAGCACAGTGTGACCAAATAACAAAATAGTCTAATAATAATATAAAATATTGTATAATAATAAGTGCAGCAATAGTCACCTCCATCAGAAAACAAAATATTATACTTTGCTTTTCCATTGATGTATTTTGCATATGCACAAAGCAGTAGAAGTTTTGGGTCATTACATGGAAGGATGACGATCATGCTCTTTATTTTAATTTTTCTTTTTTTAAATCATAAGCCAAAATCTTCTATGCGAGTGGCTGCATGATTAAATTTATGCAGCTGAGGACACTGTCCCTCCCATTAGAATAGCAGCAACCTCAGCTTTTTTTTTTAAGGCAAAATGGCAGGTATCATACTTCTGCATTTAACAGGGATTCAGAGATGAAGTATGACTGTAGTCATAGTATGCAGTCTGTCACTGTATCTGTGAGATATTCCACTGAAAAAATAGAAATCCATGTTATCCTGTGTAAGGGAAAAATACATTTCCACTCCCTGCAAAAATCCACTTTTAATCTATTTGCATTTTATTGTTATTTATGGTTTTCTGTGCTTTCTCTCTTTCTGATGTTGTACCTGATTTAGGAAATCCTACAGATATATTCTTAATTTCTTTATACACACTTTGTCACTGAAGTCAACAATGTCAGTTAACTCCTTAAATCTAAGTCACCTTACGGATAGAAACCATTTATATAAGTTCACTTAATGCCCAACTCATCATTGAAGATTTCAATAAAGTAAACCCCATTATTACTCTGTGTAATTCAGGGACAAGCCCAGAGTAATAGCTATTAAGAATTAATTCATATTTGAAGTTTTAATGAAAAAAATTATTCTTTACCTCTCCTCTTATGTCTTCCAGCTAAAAAACATATACATAGGGTTTAATTTCTGCCTAATTGCATGCAAAAAGAATTATAATAATGCAAAGCTCTGTGTTAGTGAAGGTTATGTAAAAGTTGTTCCTGGAGCTATGTGAAAAATAGTGTGAAACAGACAATGTGTCACTCTGGAGATATTAGATAACTCTATAAAAAATAATTTTTTTATTATCTATCATCTGATCACTGTTCCTCTCTTCACTTTTAATAACTCCTTTAAAAAAAAACCCAGTTGAATTTCCTGTTACTGCACTAGACAAAATCTATAAATATGTCTCTCTTCCTTACTGAAGAAATACCCATCTCTATAGGGCAATTTCTACAAAAAATGTACATACTGGAGATGTTTATAAATGTAATAATTTCAGCCTTTGTAGGATTTAAACTACCTCTCCAACAAAAGCAAAAAAAAATAAGTATGAATTAATTTTTGAGGCTTTTTCCTTGAGAAAAAAAAAAATCAGGCTAAATTCTACCCTCACCAAAGTTGTTTAAGATCTTGTTTTAGCTATGCCAAAGATGGAAGGAGACCTAATAAAGATGGATCAGCTGTAGGTGTCAGTAATTAGACTCTATCAACAATTTTAATTACACCAACTCTTTGCACCTCCAGCTGTCAGATTCCTTTTGACTTCTGTGACTCTTCAGTGCTGGGCAACATTTTGCTTTTTGTGTGCTGCCAACACTCCCATCCAACCCAATCTCTTTAGGAAGAAAGACTGCTCTGAACGTCTTGCTTTACCTCCCTGCATGAAATGAGTGTTTTCAGGGCCCTGTTGACAAGGCAAATCTGCAGGAGAATTTCCTGGTTTTAATTGCAGTTTTAATTGCAGAGGGCGGGTGAGGTTCTGTGTTGCCTAAGCCCAGCTGATGACATGCTCACATCCTCGTTTAGAGAAAAGTAGGATGAAGGACACTGATAATGCCAGGGGATGGTGGTGGTTTTTCTCTTGAGCTTTCTTAAAGACTCCCTTGTACATAAAACTGGTAGCAAGTAGTTATTGCCAGGGACATATGTCTTGTCTGCCTTCTATATACTTTATTTTAGTTCCAAGCTTTGATCTGTGCCCTGATTTTGACATCTGTGACACCCCATTGAGAAGCAGTTAGTATTTAATGCAGGTATGCAGATAATCGAGAACAACGATCTCAGACACAAGCATAGACTTATTGTACAAATTATTGGTGCCTTCCTCATATCTGCCTTTTTTTGCTCTCTAAGGGGATCACAGATTGTAGAACAGAATATAATTTTTGAGTTCTTATCTCTGTGATTTCATGTCCTTAAGGAATATCCCATGGGTTTTTTTTTTCTCATTCCGTTTTCTTGACTTCAGTGGGAATTCTCATGAGTACAGGATGAATTCAGATATGAGGGGGGAATTTTTTTCCTGAGCTATCAGTTGAGGCCAGGACCAACTTTCTTGCACGGTCATTGTTCTCCTGTAAATCCAATTAATTATTTGGATCCCTTATGTCAGACCTGTAAATTGCATAAAGTTACATCAACTTCAGTCAAAATCTGGATGGGCATGGGAAATCGATTTTGGCCTTGAATGCCAAGATGTTTATTCCCATTAGATAAAGAAAATAATCAAATCAGTTTGTAAGAAACAAGATGTGGGTTAAACACCAAAATACTTTCAGTGAATCATCTTTTTTTCCTTTTTTAAACACCATAAAAGTAGTGACCAGGACAGAGTGGTTGCCATGTATTTTATTATTGCCATTTTTTCCCCCAGATCAGTCTGGAGACACGAAAATGTTAATTTTCTTGCTGCTCTTCCTCTGCACCCCCTCCAAGGTGAATTACTCACTCACAAAATTGAGATTGGAGTCTGAAAAATTTTCACTATATAATCAATATAATTTTTTTAAAAACTCTGTTCTATTACTCTGATCAAATGTTCTAATCAACTGAGTAAGTATCAGTAGTCTCATTTTTCTTGTTTTGTCATAATTTGTTCAGCTCTTTTCCTGTCCAGAAATTACCATCTGGAGGAAATAGATACCTCAATGCTCTCCTGTTGTCACTTTCTCTCATATTAACTACCTCCTCACTCTCCTAATGTAATTTTCATCTGGATCTGAGCTGCTACTGGAGCATGTGAAGATTTGAAAACACATCTCTGCCATTCAGAAATTGAATTTTTAATGTTTATACAACTGAAAATGTGAAGTTATAAAGATGATTTTGATTAATATCTGTTGTCTAGGTTCCTTGGTTTGCTTGTGGAAGAAATGGATTTCTGCATTTTTCCTGTTTGTATTTTCATTCTGGTGGTGTTTTTAGTTTCTTAATGTAATGCATAGACCTTATGGAAAGGAACATTTTCCTCATGAATATTTTAAAGCATACAGAGCTATTTGGCTTCAACAAACACACAAAAAGCACATATTATTACAGAAGGACAACGTGGATCAAGGATGTTTTGAGTTTTTTGTCAACACCTGAGGCTGAATTTGGATTAAGACAAAGGAAATGTAGATACAGTAGCTTTGTGCTGACTCAATGAATGAACACTCTTATTCTGTATAAAGAGTGATTTATTTATCTTTCATGATAATCCACCTAAATGCACTGTAGGCAAGTTCCAATACAAATCATTCAATTACTGTGAACAAGTCAATAACCTGATGACCAGTAATTTTAACATCCCAATAAAGAACTAATTGAATACTCTTATTATTCTGAACAAAACAAAGTGATACCAAGGGGAAAACTACTCTAACAAAATAAACACTCACATATTCAAACCACATCTTTCTGACTAAACGTCTTGAACTGGCCAGACAGACAATTTAGGTTATAAAAGATCTTAAATCTTATTCTGAAGTGATTAAAAGTACCTGTCCACTTCTTAACTTTGGCAATTATTTTTTATCTAGGCTTTTCCTCCCAGAATAGACATGATTAAACCTGAGTTTAGGAAGAAATTCTTTACTTTGCTGTGAGGGTGGTGAGGCAGTGGAAGAGATTTCCCAGGGAAGCTGTAGCTGCCCCATCCCTGGAAGTGTCCAAGGCCAGGTTGGAGCACCGTGGGATAGTGGAAGGTGTCCCTGCCCACGGCAGGGGGTTGGAACTGGATGATCTTTAAAATCCCTTCCAACCCAAACCATTCTATCATGCTATGATTACTCACTTTTGACATGATACTTAGACTAACACAAAGAATTGTGAGAAATTTTGCATAAAGAATGTCGTTTTACTTTTCTTACCCTTTTTTTTAATGATTATTTTTTACACTTGAGAGTCAGTGCATCTGGCAACTCAGTTAGGTAAAGGACAATTATTAATCACCTTCCTTTATTTCAGTTTTGATGTATGAAGTCTTTCACACTTGTGAGATTTCGAAAGTATTTAAAGCTTATATCTCCCTCCTGCTAATTTAAAGTCTATTACAAATAGCTTTCTTGTGGAAACAGCCACCTGTGTTCATTTAGCAGCTCATGGTCACTCCAAAATTCATTATTCTGCTGCTGAATTTTTGTTTGCTTTCTTCTAGGAATGAGCCAGCATCAGATGTTTTTCAATTACTGTCCCCTTCAACTCAATAAGGTTGGTTTGTTATGAATCTCTCCTTTTAGAAGTTAATCATGTGCTTAATAGGAGAACATCAGACATTTCTCATTGTGTAGAAATTGAGAGAAGACAAGAAATAGATGAGCTCAAAAGTGCTCTATTTACAGGAATATAAAAAAGATGTGAGGGTGGAGGGTTTCTTAATGATACGGCATATGATCTTTTACTCTCCTTCTAAAATATCTATGTTCTCCTGCCTTTTAGCTTTAAAGTCTTGGACTCTTTGAAGCCAATATTTCTTTTTCCAACAGCTACAGGGTCCTGAGAATTTCACCTATATTGTTTACATGTGCTTGCATTGTGGCAACAAGTGATACAGACATTCAGAGGTCCAGGTAAAAGCCACAGGAAAAGATTGGAATAGCAAATGCTCTGATAAAATATATGTCATGGTTTTTGCAGTGGCAGAATCTCATATCTCATTATTACTTTTCCCTTGTCTGTTGTTTGGGTTTTTTTTAATGGCAGTTTAAAGCTTTTTCTTTAAAGTCATAGAGAAAGAAGCCCAGCTGTAGTCTGACACAGAATAATGTGTGAGAAAAATATGTAAAGGCAGAGAATATAATCAATCAGATCACGGTTACTGAATTTTATTAGAAATGTTGAAAATAAAAATCAGGTTATCTATGATAACGGTGAGGTGGGGTTTTTTTGTGTGTGTTTTTGGGGTTTTGTTTGGGGGGTTTTTGTGTGTGTTGTGTTTTTTTTTGTTTGTTTTTTGGTGTTTTTCTTCGTTGGTTGTTTTTTTAACACAGGGAAGGTCTTTATGAATAGATGTGGTAATGGTAGCAGAATACTGAGAGTCAGAAGTCTTTGCTTCCCTTCTCTTTCTGCTACATCTTAGGCAAATACTTGTCTTCTCTTTTCCGTCTGAGGAAATAGGATGGAAAATAGGTGCTGTGTTTATAAACATGATGTGTTCTTCAGACAGATAAGTAAAAATCAGGATTCATGTCTTACAATATTTTAATTCCATACATCATTAAAGGACTTGAAGATCATCTGGTTTTTAGACTTGTACAGATTTCAGTATAACCAGGAGCTGTAAGATTAGACCTTAAGGCACTATTTCCTTAAACAAAAGAATTTACAATGGTCATAACAAAAAGACATTGTGGACTGTATGTAACATTATCATTTCCTTTATATTTGAATAAGTTTATCACAGAAAACGTTTTAATGTCAAAGGTCTAGTGTCTCCTATCTGAGTTTGTTCTGCAGTCTGGGAAACACAAAAGGAGTTTTCTCAATTTCTATTCTTGCTCTGTGTTCTCCTGTTACACAATTACTCTGTTTTAAATAAATGTCAGAAAAGTAGCACTCCGAATTTTTAAGCATTTTCCCTGTGATATTCTGAAAAAAAACCCCTAAGAAAACAAAGGTGATGGAGGCTCAAAGTGTTTTGAATAATGTGTTAAAAATGAAAATCTTTCACTTTGAATCGACAGAGAAACATTTTTGTAATTATAGGAAGTGTGGCTGTTTCTATAGTCCCACTAAAGTTATTCAGATTGTAATTATGTGTTTATTTCTAAAAAATATTTTCTCATGCTAATTCATATGATCTCCTGAACTGATCTTTATTTACTCACTAAGTAAAATGTGCAAAAAGTAATAACTAAATAAATATATTTATAAATAAGTTTATTTGTCAATTAAGTGCATTTGCAAGGCCTACAAGTAGGAGTTGCACGGCAATAAGAAGGACTGGTTAACAATTCAGTTGGCTGACTGGTTTTGTAGGATTATTTTATCTGTCAGCAAACAATCTAGACCAAATATTATCATGACAAGTTTTCAAACAAATGTATCTGAAATACAAGATGTTGTACCATAGTGAAGTTTGTAATGTGATTCTGTCCCATTTTTAAATCAAAGTGAAGCTAACAAGATACAGAATTTATGATGTCTAAATATTTCATTCCCACTCATACGAGAATAAATTCCTGTTCTTCTTAGTTGCTCAGAATATGGATCAACTCGTTCAACAGGCACCAAAGAATACAAGGGAGAAAAATTCACCTAGTAACCTTTTATACCCACCTTCTGGGGGAAGCAAAGGAAATTTATGCATAGAAGGAATATGTAAGTGCAGAGGCATGTAATGCAAAATTTCCTGTATATGAAGTCCCTTAGAAACCAGTATAAGTTAAGGCAAACTCCAGCTGCTTTGTCTTTTCCCTTGCCTAGAAAGAATACTTGAGTTTTCTTCTGACAAAGCTAAAAATTCAAACCATGTATTTGACATAAAATTAGTAACCTGATGCTCCTGACTTTTCCAGAGATGAGATTATTCACATTAATTTCCAAGCAGTTGTGCATCCAGCTGTCAAAAGGGCAAGGAAAGGTGCTCTACCTCAAATCACTGTCAGCAGCCAACTGTCTGACAGAGCAGGAAACATGGATCAGCCCCAACGTGGATTGCAGCCCGAAGTAGGTCTGGTATTGTCTGCTCAGAAAAAGAAATTTCACCATTCCATTAATTGTTTTTATGTTATTTTGAGTCATTGATGTGCTATTTGTGCTAAAGCTGTGTATTCAGTTACTGCAGTTAATGAGTTTTAGTCTAGGTCAAACCCATGGTATGCAGTTAAATTGATATTCATTGTGTTCCTTGCAACCTAACAGAATTTGAAAATGTGTCTCTTTAACAATATGTATTTAATAACATGGTCCACTAACCTTAATAAAGTTCAGTTTAAATGTTCCATGCCTCCTTTTGTGGCTAATATTAAATTATTACAGGTTCAGCTGTAAGCAAAATGCTGAAACATTAACCACATTTATGCCATGTGCTATTTTCAAAAAGAATTATTATCTTAGCTGCTAAATATTCCAAAATGATTTGAATTTTCTTGCCAACTTCGACTGTGAAAACACGAGCTGGGAAGAATGAAGATGAGCCTGAAAGGGAAATAAGTTACCATAGGAAATGAGATTGGACAAACAAGTTTCTGAGTTTAATAAAAACAATGTCAAACTGACCCATATATCATAGGATGTGCATTTCACTGGGTTCAAATGCAATACTATATATTTTAGATATAACGAGGATGTTCTGTTTTTTTTCTTAAAAATTCTTAATGCTCCACTTGACTGAATAAACCATACACAAGGGCTTCTTTTCTGTAGTTTAGGAGCTTATAATTTTACTGTTCTTATGCTTGAAATTAAGCATAGATATCACTTTTTCCAGGATGACAGCTTGTATGTTGTAGTGAAGGTCAGGACCAGCACTATTAACCTGAAGAATTTATGATCAAAAATATTTTTTGAATATTTACTCTTTAATACTACGCAGTTTTTCATTAGAAATTAAACTGAGTTTGAAACTGACACAGGAAGTTAAAGGCAATGATAGGGTCAAGAATGTGAAAATAAAATAGGAAATTTATTGATTGTCTAAGAAAGTGGATGGTTAAGCTTAACTGATCTTGGGATCTTAGTATCTGTTTACTTTAAGGCAAGTAGTTCTGTTTTCATAAATTATTTATTGAAACTTGAAAGTTTTCAGGCACTGCCCTGTTTCTGACATTTTGTCCTTTTTCCTCCTTCAGCTGCATCTCGATGTCAATGGCCACTCAAGATTAGCATCAGCTGAAGAGGGGACATACTAAGGTTAAGGCTAAACTCCTGCTGTGATTCTTTCAGGACTATCCTGAAATCTCCATTGACCTGGAATCCTGATCAGTACTATCAGAAAAAAGTATAATTTTTGCTCCAATACACATAGGACAACTTGAAGTCACGCAATTATTTTTCTGTGATTCCTTGGCAATTGCTCATTAACCAAACCACATTAAAGGTGAGTGGATTATTGGACTTCCTTATTCCTCACGCCACTGTTGGTTAATCTGGTTAGTGCTGACATTTGATTGAAATGCAGCTTTGTAAGGACCTGGAAAACAACATTCCTTGATATGAAGGACGAAATCTAAAATTTGGGAAAATTAGAGATTTCTGGTTACCAAGGCAAACTATGAGTACATAAAAAGTACAGCTTGATTTAATAGAATAATTCTTTCTTTATTCATAAACTTTGTTACTTTAAGATGCTTTAGCTGCCCTTAAATTCTATCTAGTGCAATACACATACGGAATGCACCATCACTACTGAAGACTGAAAATAAACAAGTCACTTTTAGTTTTCAGAAGCATCATTTTCTAAGGCTTTGCTATTTACAAAAGTGTACAGAAGACCCTGTGTGGTCCTATTGTTAAAACTAGTGCAGTACTTAGATATGATGTGCATCATTTACTAGTTAAGGATTTAAGAGAGAGAGAGCTGGAGATTTATGGCATGTGAGGGAGAATTGATGACAAAAAAAGGTGATGACAATCCTTATATGCTCAAAACAAACGTTTGAGCCAGTCCATATATCAAGGACCTTATACATCCAATGCAAATTAATCTTACTTTTTTGACATGGTAAATTTGGAATAATGTCAAATATCCTGTGTCCTGTTTCTAGTAAAGGAGACTGTCAGTATTTTGAAAGCTTGGAAAAGCTGCCCTTCTCTGATTATTAAAAAGAAATTGTGCATTATCACAGAGTCATAAAATGGGTCAGATTGAAAGGGGCCACCGTGGATCATCTGGTGCCACCTCCCTGCTCAGGCAGAGTCATCCCAGGGCACCTGGCACAGGATTGTGTCCAGTCACTTCTGGAATATCTCCAGTGGGGGAGACTCCACACCCTCTCTGGGTGTTCAGTGCTCGGTCACTGCATGGGAAAGAAGTCCTTCCTCATGTTCAGGTGGAATTTCCTCGGCATTATTCCTGCCTGTTCCTCTTGTCCCATTGCTGGGCACCCCTGAGCAGAGCCTGGTCCATCCTCTTGACATTTGTCTTTAATTTTTTCATATTGGAACTGCTTGTATCCCACTAGTGATGGCAATAGGACTAGAAATGGTTTATCCGAGCCAAGATGAGTATTCCTTGGAGTAAATGGAAACTACTGCTCCTGGTCCTTGCTACTGGTGCATTGTAGTGGAGCTCAGAAGCTTCAGTCATTCACCAGACATTTTTCTACCATAACTCTCCTACATTGCAAAGGCTTGTTCTTTTGCTCTGCTCACCCGTATCAAGTGGTTTTCCCCAGATCCTGAGGCACTGCAGTTTTTTGCTCTCCGAATGTGTTAAGAACCACACAAACTGGGTTGCATTGCCTGCCTTGCACGGTGGGCTTCAGACCACAAAGAATGAAGAATTATTTAATGAAGGATTATGTAATGTCATATTGCCAAAAACTTTGGAAAACAGTTTTATCAAGGCAACATTACTCCTGTGAGGTTTATATCCACCTCATTTCTTACACTGTGTTGGAGGCAGCAAAGGATGATTTATAGGCCCAGTCAGAAAGTTCTCTGTCACAGCAGCCCCATCAGACACATAGGCAGAGATGTTTGATTTCTGCTGAGAAGTTCAGGTAGCAAAAAATATGTGACACAGCTGTGATTTTTTTTTTTTTAATCCAGGGGACTTATTTCCGGGTGTATAAGGTGTTGATTTTACCTATGTGAATGGAAAGTGTTATGTGGAAGGTGAAAGCTCAGTAAATTAAAGTAGAAAAGGGTTGTGAGTAGGTCCATTGCTCATGGACTTCACCACTTGATCTAAGACTTGTCAAGAGATCCTGAAGCCTCAACTCTGAGTTACTGGTCCCTTATAACTGTTTATTCAGGCCTAAATTCTATCTGGTTGAAAATGATATTTTGTTCTCAGGTTTTCCTAGGGCTCATAAATTATAAATGTTACTTTTGTCATTTCTCTGGAATATTCTCTGATTGCAGTACCTTTGCTGCTTTAAAGCTGACCCATCATGCTTCTTTGTTTTAAAACACAGGCCTTGCTTTCTTATTTTACAGTATGAAGAAACATATGTATGGATTACTTTTTCTATTAAATTTCTTCACTTAATGGGATTGGATTTTATTGTTTCTGGTTTGTTCATGGTGCCTTTTTCTACATGTAAGATTACCTGATTTTAGAACTGAACTTTTAAAACCCATGAGTCTTCCTGTTCTACATAATTATTACATTTAAAATTATTATATATAAAGTTGTAGGAGCAGAATCAGCAGCAACAGATTGACTTCTAGGTCTGTCTGTTCCTCTGTTTTCCCTCTAGCAGGAATTTATACTTGATTTTGGAGCAAACAGGACCTCAATCATTGCTCAGGGTCCAGCCCTGGGTGATCAACTGTCTGCACTTCTCCCCTCATCATTTCTGTTCTTACTGTGAACTCACAGGATCTTCGTTAGCATCCAGTTTATGTCTCCCATTCATCTTAACCAATTAAAAGTAATTTCCTTGAAAGCTGGGCTACTGCAGGTGTGTTTGGAAGTAATGTATGGCAAAGCTCTTTTCTTCTTTTCCTTGCTGAATTTTCTGTTACTATTTTTAGGGGAAGAAGAGAATTGGATTTTGCAGGAAGTCACGACCTTTTCCTGCAAGAACTTCCATTTGAATTTTGAGATGATGCAACAGAGGCAGTATCTAAAACAGAACAGAAGGACAGGGAGAAATGAGGATGAGAGGAGTAGTGATTTATTACTTGCAGCACATCTTGGGATACTGAAAAGGAATTTGGAATGAGCCAAAAGAAGGGGTCATTACTGCACCCTGCACCTCTAAACTGGAAGGTTAAGGATTTCCACAACTACTGGATGCTGCTGGGTAGGTTAAAACACACAGAAAAATTGTCATTTAATTAAAATATTGAAACAAAGAGATTGAACAAATCTCATTTGTAAAAAGTGCACTAAAACATCTACTTAACAGATAACTGCTCCCCACAAGAATCATAAAAAACACTGGATATCTTTTATCCTCATAAGATTTAGAGCACAATGTAAAGTACTCTGTTAAAAATGTTAAGTGGTTTGTTTAACTAGAAAAGCTGTTGTGGGAATCATGTAATTCAGACTCACAGGGAGTGTTCCTTTGATAAGAGCAGTGGATAGCAGGGCTCATGTTGTTTGATTATACACATGATTTACAGATTTCTTCAGGTTTCTGAGATGTTTTTTTCTTGCACACACTTTGCAGGAGAGCTAAAACCTGTGTGATAATGTAAAAAAACATGTGTTTGGCAAGTGCCTGATCCTTGTCCTTGGGACTATTGAATGTTGTTAATTTGTTTTTGCCAAAGAATAGACTAAATAGAAGAGAAGAGAACAAAAACAGGGAAGAAAGAACCAAACAAACTGTTTTACCAAAATTATTTTAGGCATTCTCTGTTGAGCTAAAGATTGTGTAGCAAATACTGTTTGCTAAATAGGACAATCTGTGTTATTTCTTTACACAGGAAAATATTCATGAAATTCACATAAATATGAAGGAAAATACTGAAACTTAAAATCAGAATGACTGTTCTTTGAAACAAGTTTGCAGCTATTCAGCTTCAATGAGCTATACTGGGAGTTTATCCCTCTTGTAAATTATTCTTTCTATTTAGACACTAAGAACAAAACCAGAGGTTTCAACTTCTATTGTTCAGCGAAATAAACTTAATCACTTGACTTTAAAAAATGCAAGTGCATGGAATAAGCAATGCCCATTCAAAGTATCAAATTTGGTAAAATCACCGGAATCAGCATCTAATGGCAGAATAATTGAGGTGAACTTTACAATGAGGACTCTGAGACACATTAATTCTATAAATATGTGGATGTTTCATGCCTTGAGAAGCCATAAAATAGTGGAATACAAGTTGTTTTCAACAGTAGTCTGCCACTAAAATTAATCCTCAAACATTTCTGATGTGTAGCATTACAAGTGATTCATAAAAAAGAAATCCACATTAGAATAACACCAATACATTTTACTTTAAATTACTTATTAGGTAATGCTGTAATCAAAGTAGAGATTGCCTTCATTTGTGACTGTTCTGCTTATGAATTGCAATCCCATGTTAATGTTGTCATTCCCCCCTTGCCTGAGCACAGGGTTGATGCAGAATGCACTGTGTTGCCCTAATGAGCACTGTTCTGGAGCATTTGGCTCAACACCCTCTGCCCCCACAGAGGCCAAACTGATTTTCCTCCTGGATTTTTCTTTGGGGCTTATCATATTCACAGATGAATGGTTCATAAACAGCAATGTCAGTGTTCTGACTACACTATGATAAAGGGCTTTTATTTATCTTTTCTAAACAGATGGGAACTGATAGGCAGAGAGGTTATTGTCTAAAGAACTATTGCTTCTACGTTGTTTAACTTGAGCATCTGGGATTTATCTTGTCTGTCTCTAATGTTGCATAGCATTCACATATTTCCACATGGTTCACATTGATTTAATGTGCAGCCTCCAGTTTACACAGCTCTGCAAGTTGGGCCACAGATTTCTGAAGTCAGACACTCAGGAAATAAGGAACATATAATTAGTGTGATCCTCACCAGCAATGCTCAGTACACATTTACTGCTTCCTGATATGAATTAATGAGGGGACATTGATTCCTTTCATCCTTCATCCTTAGACCTGATCCCTACTGTATGATTAGGTTATTTTCCTGGGACTCAGTGGAAAAAATCTCCAAAATATATGATTTTAATGTGACTGAATGAGGCTGAATTAAGTGTACAAATGTAGTCATGGTTCTTGCTCTTCCTACATGTGATTAATTTAATTTTGTCCGTTTAAGAATATTCTTTAAATACAACTTTTTTGAGTGTATGCATGCCTTTCTGAAACTTCCTCAGTTTTGGTTTCTGCTTTTTATTTTATTTTTTTAATTAAATGGAATTATAGTGACATCCATGTGAATCATCAGCACTGTTGAACCTTTGATCCACAACGATTTTCTGTCAACTGAGGTAATGCAGTAGCTAATAAAGTAGTAGCCTGTAATTCTCTCTGGTTCTTCATGAAATCATGAAATTGTTGGAAAATAAAACAAAAAAAGGCAAGACTCTGTGCCTGACAGGGAACAAAAGGAGTTCAGGGGACACCTTACCACTCTCTACAACTCCCTCAAAGGAAGTTGTGGCCAGGTGGGGGTCGGTCTCTTCTCCCAAGCAACAAGCAATAGGACAAGTGGGAATCATCTCAGCTTGTGCCAGGGGAGGTTTAGATTGGTTACCAGGAAAAATTTCTCCACCAGAAGGGTTTACAAGCATTGGACCAGGCTGCCCAAGGAAGTAATGGGATTGCCAACCTTGGAAATGTTCCAGAAATGTCTGTATGTGGCACTTGGGATCATGGTTTTATGGAGAATGTGACAACGCTGGGTTAACAGTTGGACTTGATGATCTTTGAGGTCTTTTCCAACCTGAATGATTCTGTGATCCTAATAGATAAAACTCATATGAAAATTGTTATCCTGACACTTTAATGAAGTGGCCAGTGATGGGCAGATGGATCTAGTGGTGAAAAATATGTCTTCTTTAATAATGAGAAATATTTTCTCTTCCGTTGGATGACCGTAGTAATTTTTAATTAGATAAAATGGACTATCAAGCTAATATACTTCTATGTGGGTTTCTTCTATTGACAAATACTATTAATGTGGAAAATAGTCCAGTGAGCTCATTGTTTCACATCAAAACTACCTCAACTCTCCTCTGTGATAAGCAGAGATGGCTTTTGGTCATGAGAGCTGAATTCTCCTAGAGCATCTCTATGGGGAATAACAGTAATGCTGCATTCAGGAGTTGTCCCAAGACACCCATACTTTAGAAAATAACATACAAAACTTTAATGGGAGGTTTATTCCAGGAGAGAGCTGACAAATATTCACGCCATGTTGTTAACTTTTGGCCAGTTTTTATTGTCAGCATGTTTTAAAAATGGATGATACTTTGCAGCCTCCTTCAAAAAAGTTTATATGAAAAATGGCAAAGCTTGAGAATGCGTGTTAACAGCAGATAGCTCTGAAGTGAATGCACACAATGATCTGCTAAATGAGGTGTCAGTCTAGGTATCTGTGTCTCAGAAAAAGATGTAAATTTACTAATAAAATTTCCAAGTGAAAAAGTTTTCAAAGCCAGTATAAAAATAACAAAAGTTATGTTGTGTTTTCATAGTAACAATAAGACTCAGAAAATTCTGTTCTTCATTCAATCAGTTCCCCTTCTCACATTTCAAACCGATAATATATTGCTGATGAGAGGCAATAATTTGATCTTTTAAAAGCATATTTATTGACTACAGCAGGTCAGTTGGGGCATACAAAATTTTTCAATATAGCAATAATAAAGAAGCCCAATCTGCTTTTCAACAAGGGAGTATATTTGAAGTTCTATCAAAATTGGCATTTTAAAAAGTCGTAAGATCGTAAGATTGCTTTGTTAAAAATTGTTCCATTCAAGTTAGCAAATAAAAAGTTACAAAAATCTAATAATAAACCAAAAAAAGTTTATCCACTGCATCCATCAGTTGGAGTGAAGTAGTTTTTTATTGAAGTAATTAAATTTGAGGTTTCGTGACATTGCTGTCATTTTAGTGAGATCCTCCCACACTTCCCCATGACTGATTTATTCAGACAGTAAAAGTTGAATAAGTGTAGGCTTTCTGTTAATATATTAAATTATTTTCTATGTGAGTTACTCTCAGGTGATTTTACAGTGTTTTCTTGGCAACAGATCATATTTTCAACTTTTCCATTAGAAATGTGTATTGAAATTTACTTAAAACATGTAAATATATCTAGCAGTACAAATTTTTCTGTTTTTTTCCCTGTCTTCTGGAAAGTTTAATAACTGAAGCACAACCTCTTGAGGAAAGCACACTAAAAAAAAGGAGAAAAATTATACTAAGTTTCTGTTCAATCAGATTTTTATTGCCAACAATACTGTTTTCCTGAAATTCACAGAAGGGTGTTATGAAGAGAGGAAAGAAAAAGGGTGTGGTGCTTATCATGGCTTCTCCAAACCCATAACAGGTAAAAAGAAGTAGAGAACACCACTAACACCTTAAGAAAATATTTCACAGTCACATTATTCATTGAATATTGTATTTAGTGATCCATTGAGAAATCCAGTGGGCACTCTTGGGTGGTGCTGACTAGGCTCCTGTCCCTCCCCATGAAAGGCAAGTTGGGCTCCCAGGGGCTCCAATTCCCAAATATTTGTTGTTGGAAATGAAATTGCAGATGAGACGGTCATACAGATTCTTGCTGTTTGCTTGAAACAAGGGGCAGAAGTACAGAACAGCCAAAGGAGAAGTTTGAAGCAAAGATACCAGTGAACTTAAAGGAGATAAACATCCATTTGGGAACAAGGAGAAAAAAGTGTGGGAGCTTTTGGCCATTTTATACCAGTTTCTGCTTTCAGCTTCATTAATATGAGACCATAATGACTCAAAAGGCTTCACTGGGGTTAATTCAATGTACAATTCTATCTTATTATTAGGAACACAGAAATCACAGATCATAGGTCTGGTAAATACCTCAAGAGGTCATGATGACCATTTTCTGCTCAAAATCAGGACCTGTTACATCAGATCATGGACGCTTTTTTTGGTTGTTTTGATTTGGTTTTAAAGGAACAAAGATTGAAATGTAAGATTTTTGACTGGCATACATTTCCAGTAATTCTGTGCCTCATTGAGTCTAATCTCTATGTCCTTTCCTCCATTTCAGCCGCTTATTCTCAGCTCTTCCCACAAATGACAAGAAAAAGATGTTTTTCTCTTCTTCTTTATAACTAGATAATAGACATCTGCAGAGCAACATCTCCTGCCTCAGTATTTTTGATGTTTCTTCATCAATCACGTTTTCCAGACCTCTGCTATCTGTCAGTGCTCTTCTTTGAGCTCTGCAGTTGATCCGTATTTTCCTGAAATGCAGCTTCCTGACCCAGAATTCTTTGAGAAGCAGCAGATTAAAAGCAGTCTCCCAAACTGGAGGAAGCTCAGGAGGAGCTGAGGGAGCTGCCAGGACCCTGCAGCTCGTGAGATAGTGGAGGAGAAGGACTTGGATGTGTCCAGGAGCAACAGCAGCCAAACTCCACAACACACACAGACCAAAGAAGCCCTTGTGAAGCACAAGTGACCAGAGGTGCCACGAGCATGGTGGAAAATAGAACCTGCAGGCACTACCAGTTGCTAAGGGATGCTGTGTTGGTGAGGTCCTTTGGAAGTAGGAGATGGAGATCCGTGTGGCAGCAAAGAGTCATCAGTGTTTTAGAACCCACCTGAGGATGGTTATGTAGGAATTAGGACTTTTCCCCCAAAGAAGACTCAATAGCCCAGCTGAAGTGCATCCACACCAGTGCACACAGCACGGACGGCAAACAGGAGGAGCAGGAAACCATTGTGCAGCAGGAAAGCTATGGCCTGGTGGTGGCATGTGGTGGGATGACTCACACAACTGGAGTGCTGCAATAGATGGCTATAAATTCTTCTGAAGGGATAAAGGTGTTTTCCAGCCTAAATGAACCTGTGACTCTATGGTTCTATGATTCTATGTATCTCTATATGTTTAAAGTATTCTGAATTCCATTCCTCATTTTCCAGGCTGGAGCCCCAACTAGAGTCATAGAACAAGCTGAGTCGGAAGGGACCCATCGAGATCATTGAGTCCAACAATTTCAATTATTTTATCCTAAGCTCCTGTGCACATGCATGACTCCATCTTGGAGTAATTTGTAAATTCAGTAAGATTATTCTCTATTTTTCATTCTGGAATGAAAATCTGAATATTACCAGAAAATCGGTACATCATTGTGACATCCTATTCTTGTCCCAAACACTATATTTTCTAAATTAAAATAAAAATAAATGTATTTCTAAATAGCTCTAATAAGCAATTTAAAATTAATTGATAAAAGTAGTATTTGATAGAAAATTTGCTCTTTCCTTATTATGGAATTGCTTCAACATATTTTGGTATTACCATGTCCATGTCCCTGACCACAGCAGGGGGGTTGGAACTAGGTGATGTTTAAGGTCCCTTCCAACCCAACCCATTCTATGATTCTATAAATAAGCAAAATGCACGTGAATCATAAACCCCAACAAGTTTTTTTGGTGCCAAATGTATTTTCATAACTTACACATATTTTTGTATGTCTATAATAACACTTTGTTTTCATGTATTGCTTTTCATTACTGGCTCAGCCACCACATAAAACAATAATATCACATCTCTGTAGATGAGAAAGCTGGTGCACCCAAGAGCTCACAGGTGAAACAAGGATAGAAACCCTGTTTCCTGAAACTAAGTCTCAACCCGTGTCTGTGCACAATGAAGAGAATTTCTGGGTATGCTTTTCCACAGTAGTGTAATTTCTACTGACATAAAAGATTTCAAGATTTTCCTGTTATCCTAAATGGAAGGGAAATCAGAATGGAAAGAGCATTTTTTCCCCCTCTCAGGAGAGTTCAAGCACATCTTGCTTCTTGCTTCCTTGTATACTCCAGCTGTTTCCCTGGAGGCCTTTATTGAAACTTGATGTTAACAGTGCTTTTGTCCTTTGGGCCTGTGCATGAAAACCAAACTCTACCCATCAGCCATGTCCTTATGAAGAGCACACGGCCATTTTTGTCTTTGGACTTTGCCTTTGTGGTATCAGCCCCATTGCTCTGGGTGCTATCACAGCCTTTTTGCCCTTAAAAACTAGACTGGAGAATGTTTCTTTCACATGTATTCTGCAGCTGTAAATATGAGATGAGGAGAGGAAAGAATATATCTTTTGTTCATAATCAAACTGAGAAGCTGAAACAACAACCAAATAGATTATCTCAGTTATAGAACTAATAGGTTTCTTCTGGATTTACTTGTGCTGAAGACTTTTTAGGTGTCTTAAAGACACTAAAGACACCTCTTAAAGACATTAATGAGTTGGCTGAGGAAGAAAGAAAATGTATAATATAACTCATAAAATACAATTTGGATGTGTTTGATAAAACAAATAAACTGGTCTTCCTGTTTATATTGTATGGGTGACATATAAACCATGTATCCTGCTCCACTTCTGAGATAAATATGAATTTCATTTATTGTTTTGTACTGGAAACGAGGAAATTTTTATGTCACCCAAATTAAGAAGCATTCAGAAATAAATTCCAGATTCTTACCTAAATATTAACAACATATAATTTATCTTTTCTTCTGCCAACCCAAGAACAGGAGAGGAAGAACAATCTGCCTGTAAAGCTGAACATTTTTTAGAAGCTCTAGAGATCTGCCCCCAGAACCACAAAACTCTTAAGGCTTAAAATTTAGTTCTATCTCGTGTATATTCCAGGAGTTTTAAAGTAGCAGTTTTAGTGGTGGAAATTACACCACAGAAGCTTATGGTGCAGCCCTTCATACCTGTATCTGCACTCCAAGGCATTTTATTTAGGGGATCTATGTCTCAATTTATTTATATAAGCAGAAAGAGAAGAGAAATACTCTGAGTGAAAAGACAGAGGAGGGCCAGTCTTGGGTGCTGGAAGACACTTTGAAAACTTAATTGATTTACTTTAGAATAATACCCATATCCTACTGTGGTTTTCACCCTTATGTGCTCCTAAGCTCTCTGCTCTTCATACAGAGCAAATGAATAGAGAAAAGGATTACTTTGCTTTATTTAGTTCCAAAAGATTGTGGGCACCACCTACAACTCCCTTTGAAGGTAGTTAAGAAGGCAGGTGCTTACCATTTCTCAAATGTTGCTGCTTTGATAGAGTAAAAAGCAAGACCAAAAAAAATAGGACACATTTTGGTTTTCTGTCCTTTTTACATCATTTCTTGCTGACAATACTTCTAAGTGTCTTGTGCATGGAGGGAGGATTTGAGTTTATGTAAGAAAAAGCTTTAAAGTACTTTAACTGTTCTTTGCCTTTGGGATGCTCTGTGCAAACTGCACCTTAGTTTTCTTTGGCATGTTTCTCCTTGCTTGCATTTGCTGCTCCCTGGGGCCGGCAGGTTTGGATTGCTGGCCACACCTCTGGACAAAGCTCCCTGCTTTCCAAACACTAATGTGCCTCAGCAGACACCAACTTTTTCCCAGCTCGTGCTTTCACATGATGAATAGGTACCAAGTGTTGCTGGAATGAGCCAGAGCTGAGCTGCAGTGCTGCCCAGCTGGTGTCTGCTAAGCCTGGACCAACCCCAGGGTGTCTCTGCTGCTGCCTGAGCTGTTCTCTGCCATCCCAGAATACAAAGCATTTCTGCTGGCTGAGTCTGCCATAAATGCCTACAAAGGAGTAGCAAGCATGTCAAGGAGTTGGGCAGATGTGGTATATTATGTTTAGTGTGAAGTTATCATGAAACCCTTATGACTTCTTTCCCTCTTTTTACCCACTGTATTGTTTTGTAGTTTAGAAATTTATACGACTCGATAAATTGTAATTCTCAAAGTTTCATATGCATGCCCCCGAAACTTTTCAAGACTCCTTTCACCCTCAGCAAAGAAAGAAAGAAAACCTTTTTATTCAACTGGTATTTTGTTTGATGGTGACAGTGTCATTCAACAGCATTTAATTTGCTGGAAACAAATATTTATTAGGAGGTTGAAAAATCCATGAATTAAGTATTGAAAACCATATTCTGTCACACACACCTGTCCTGTGACCCTGGGCTTTGCATTTACTCTTTGATGTCCCTGAAAAATGGAAACAGTGCATCCTTTCCCCAAAGTGGTGTTAGAAGGGTATAGAACTATATTTATACGGATTGAGAAAGCATGACAAAAGGGAAGGTAGAGAGAGAAGAGAAAAAGGAAGAAAGGAGATATATTCGTGGCTCCATAGGATGCTGTTAGGATGTGTTTTCTTTCATCCTAAGATGTAATTTTTGAACAAATCTATTTCTTGTTCATTGCAGTGCGTGGTTGTATCCCTCCTGTATAATAGAGGACAAAGAATTAACTTCCTTTCTTCCTAATAATTGTTGAAATATTTTCAGAATGATCACCTACATTTTTAGTGCTGCTAAATATTTAATTCCCATAACCACTCAAGTAATTAAAACGTGCTTGCAAGTGAGACTAGCAGTTCCCTATAAAGTATCAGCTACACATATCAACATATTAATAGGCTTGAGAGAATTAAATATAAATAAATTCTATTTTCCCACAAATAAGATAATTTTGTCTTGGTTTATCACATTTATACTGTAAAAAAGTTGAGTTTGACTGTCAGTTATTCTTCTGCAGACAATAACTTTTAAGTGCACAGGAGGAGCTCCAAATTATGGTGATTATTTTCAAATCAGTGTGTCTGCTTCTAGCCTGCCAATTTCAGATTTGTAGTCTCAGGGATACATGTTGTGCCTTGTTGTGTAACACATACTTGAGCATTCATGGCATTTCTTCCAGGAGGTCCTGGAACCCGCAGCTGGTGAAAAGGCCGAACAAAAGGTCAAGATTTAGCTCTGCAAGTGTCCTCTAAATCTTGTAAATCTTATTCCAGTGAGAAATGTGGGTGAATAAAATAAATCTAGCCATAAATATTCTAAAACATTTTCGCCATCCTGACGGAATGCATTTTTCAGACATTCCCCTAAGTACCCACAGTTGGATCAAATTGGTTTATCTTTGTGTAAATTCTGTACAGTCCTTCATGGAATGGGAATGAGCATTCCTGCAAGAGCTGTAATATCCCATTCTCTCTCTGCACTTTTCCTACTGCAGGAATCACAAGCCTACACCTTTTGGCAAAGCCCCATCCCAGTGCTGAGCTATGTGCTGTTCCCAGTGTATTCCCCCAGGCATTTGTGGTGCAGACAAGGACATCTAGGGGCACTCAAGGGAGTCCAAGAACAGGAATACAGGTAGGAATCTTCTCCCATGTAATAATGATGTACCTCCAATATGTTATAATTCACCACCTTTGCAATAAGAGTGCTTCTGGAAAACATTTTCACTCACAAAGGAAATAGAATAAGAGTTATTGTATTGCCTGCCTTATTAACTGGAACTTCCACAAATCAGAAGAATAGAGCAGTATGTAAGGACATGGACAGAAACACGGGAAATCCAGAACTCCTGTTTCGAACAGTTGCTTTTCTTTTTCTTTTTATTGTGGTGTTTACAATTCATTGGGATGGGATAAACAGGTGTTGTGGTTTTAAGT